>JAVDPK010017545.1:0-12647 GCA_034780415.1 Cichlasoma orientale | reverse complement strand
CGTACTTTTATTTTGTATTCGTAATTTCTTAATATTTGTGTTTGTATATGAACACACATTAACAAGTACCTGAAGTTGCACAAAATGCTATTTACAGCTTCCCAAAAATTACAAATCCAGCATTACAGACACACAGCTATTATGAGTCAGTTTCCTCTCCATGTTTCCTCTTAGTGCCATGCTGTCTGCTGAAGAAACATGATGAAAAGAGGCCGATTCTTAAAACATGACTGAAGCTTCTTTTTGCATAAAAGAGGTGAAATTAAATCAGGACACTTAAAGGTGTAATTAAAGGTCGGCCCAATCCTCAAACACGCTCACTGCTGCTGAGATTTTTAAGCTCAGTCATATTTCCCTGTTCAAATAAAGGTTAAATGAAAATAAATATCTAAACTCTGAACTCTGCTGGTGCGTTCGGACTGAAGCCTGAGGCAAATAGGGAAAATAAACATTTGCTTCACGCTGTGTAATCAAAGCCAATCAGCTGATAATCAGATAAAGAGGAGTCGCCGCATGATTCAACCTTCATTGTACACAGACGGGACAGAAGGAGCGGGAGCTGCTGCCATGCTGTCGCTCGCTGTTGGTGGGCTGTAAATATTTGTGGGTTGTAAAATGGTCCAGCAGTCATATTCATGTGACAATGTCTGGTTTGAACACGGCACATCGTCCCTCCGCTTTAACTTTAACGTGCTCACAAACACAGCAGGTGCTACAGGAAGTCTTAAAAACTGACCCCGTCTTTAATCAAACTTACGGGAGAAAGACGACGCTCAGAAACACAATTTTAAACCACGGCGGTCTCTCAGCTCCGAGTCCACACGTGTGAATAAGAAGTCAGGAAGTGTTCACTGCTGCAACACACAAGGAGACATGCACAGACGCACACACACACACATATTTAAAGCAGCCCCACTGAGTCCAAAGTGTCCATCTTCAGTCCTAAAAGTTCCCACAAGTCATTGCTGCCTCCGGGCAAAAGCATTAAGGTACAAAACACAAATCCGGCCTGCACGCTGGTGATCAAAACAGTTCGTTCAGACTGGATTAAAAACACTGTGACGAAGGCCACGAGAAGAAAACATCCTCGAAACACCATCAGAAACAGGATGGACCAATCAGACTCCCTCACGCCGTCATGTGGGCACTCAGACCCCCCAACAGTCGCCACCACGAGACCCCAAAAGTCTTTAAGAAGCAGTCTGAATGCAGCTCATCAGCTGCGGCCATGTGGGGCACCAGTCCACGGCGAGAAAATGTCACAAGGCAACATGCAGCAGGGAGTCAGTCCAGTCGGCCTATCAGTCAGCGTGTGGGGTAGCACAGTGCTCTACGAGGGATTGTGTGTGTGTTTTTGTGTGTTTTTTTGTGTGTGTGTGTGTGTGTGTGTGGCGTCATGTCATCATGCAGTCTGTCCTCCACACACACCACAGCCACACATGGACAATGAGGAAGGAGGAAGGTTACGCTACGTTTTGGCACCTCCACAAACCTCGGCATGTGACCCCCCCGTCCCCCCCACTAACACCATCATCATTATCATCATCATCATCATCACCACCACCACTTCCCCCCCACCCTCACCCCGTAGCTTATATGAAGGGGCCGCCGGGCATACCCAGGAAGTTGGGCGCGCCCATGGACATGGGAGGAGGCGCCGTGGAGCCGCTCCAGTGCACCTTCATGTGGTGCCTCAGGTTGGACTTGGAAGAGAAGCGCTTGTCGCACTGCTGGCAGGAGAACGGCTTCTCCTTGGTGTGGATGCGGCGGTGACAGATGAGTTGGGTAGACACTCTGAAGGACTTCCCGCAGTCGGGGCACTGGTAGCGTTTGGGCTCGGTGTGGATGCGCCGGTGGTTCTTCAGGGACATGAGGTTGGGGAACTCTTTCTGGCATGAGTTGCAGAAGTAGGTCCCGGTCTTGTGGCTGTTCTTGTGGTTGAGCAGGGAGCTGGCGTGGCGGTACGAGCGGCCGCATTGGTCACAGACGTGGGACTTAATGACCTCACGGTTTCCTCCTTGGCTGCGGGCTTTGGCCATGCTGCCAGGGTTGAGTCCTTGCTCTTGCATCAGGGTGAGGTCCAGGCCTGACCCCCAGCCCAGCTCCTGGGAGCCCCCTGGGCGGGGCTGCTGGGGTCTGGGCTGGCGGGGTTGAGGCGCCTGGCCGTGAGTGATCTCCATGTGGAGCCTGAAGCTGGCCTGCGTGGGAAAGGCTCGCTGGCAGGACCGACAGGTCAGCTCCCGCTGTTTCTGGTGTACACGCCGGTGGTTGTAGAGCTGGGAGGAAACCCGGAAGGCCTTTCCACAGTCGTGGCATCGGTGGCGCCGCGTCTCAGAGTGGATACGGCGATGGTTCTTCAGGGCAAGGAGGTTGGAGTAGGTCTTGAGGCACACGGCGCAGTGGTAGATGCCGACAGTGTGGGTGTTCTTGTGGTTGAGGAGGGAGCTGGCGTGGCGGTAGGAACGGCCGCACTGATCACATCTGTGCAGAGACAAACAAAGAGGGAGTGGGAGTAGGAGCGGAGGAGGAAAAAAAAAGGGAGATTAGCAACGGAACATGGAAGTCTGATTGCACTGTTCTAGCCAAATTCATCTGGTTACCACTTTTTCTGGAGAAGCATTTTTAAATATTTTAACTAGTCATCATCTAAGACGTTGCACATACAGGTATATGATCTGAAATCCGGCTCAAAGCTTTCAAGAAAGACTACAAAGTGGTGTACCATTCATGATTTCTACACAGGCCACAGGGGGAGGACTGCTGGGTGGGTGGGTGGGGGAGGGAGGGAGGGATATGGGAGAATCTATGGACAAATACGTGTAGGGAACTGGGAGGTATCTGCTGCTCCCTGCACTGCACAAATCAAACGACTTCGTTCACAACTGGACCTTCTGTCTCAGCCTTCTTTGGATACTGAATGTAGTGATGAGAAATCCATCAAACATGCCCAAACAACCTCTACTGTGTATCAAGAGTCCTGTAGGTGCTAAGAGTGGTGACCTGTGGACATGTGCAGTGCAGCTAGCTCCAAATACTTCCTAATCTTCCCTTTCAAACATCAAAATGCAACAGCCCCATCACATAACTGCAGTTTCTAATCTCTTAACTAGCCAGTATCAAAACAAACACAAAGACTGCAATCAAAATCAGAACAGGAAGGAACACACATCAATACTTCAATATGCTGCAAACAAAATACTACTTAAAGAGTTCTGAGAAAACAAAGCATGTAAACAGTACATCTGAATATGACATGTTTGACTGAAGCTAGCCTAAAAGTGTGTGATATATGCTAACTGTAAGCAAACGGGGTTGACTTATCTGGTCTCTCCACTAATTCAATTTGTCCAAACTTCAGAAAAATCCGAATTCCGGCACGCGTATGGTCCCAAGGAAGCCGGATTGGAGATCATATACCTGTAATAGACATGTAGAGACCTAAATTTATCTTCACTATTTGTTTGTTTCAACTTCGAAGAATCACAAACAACTGACGAGAACTCACGTGTACCGACACTCTTCGCCCTCTCCCGTGGGTGCAGTGGCCTTCCTCCTGACTTCCATGCCTACCTGGTTGTCCCCGCAGCGGTGCCTGGCCAGACCGGATCTCCCCTGGAAACTCTTCCCACAGGTGGGGCAGCCAAAGGGGGTGGCGCCTTCCTCGTGCACTTTCTGGTGGTTGCGGAGGAACCTTGCCAGTCGGAAGGCTTTCCCACATGTGTGGCAGATGTGCTTCTTCCGCTGCGTGTGGATGCGCATGTGGTTGCGTAGCGCCATGTAGTTGGTGTAGGGCTTGTCGCAGAAGTTGCACCTGAAGTTTCCGGTTTTGTGGGTGTGCTTGTGGTTCAGCAGGGAGCTGGCATGTTTGTAGGCACAACTGCATAGGTCGCAGGCATACGGCCTCTCGTCAGAGTCCATGTCCACAGAGCTCTTCTCAGTGCTGATGGTGGTGGAGGTGTTGGTGGAGGACGACGAAGGCAGGTGCTGGGCCGGGCAGTCATGAGCTGCAAGTTCATCAGCTGTGGCAAAGCCTTCACAGCAACCGTCACACTCAAAATCCATCTGGGCACCGGGGCCTTGCGGACCTTTGCACAGGCCGGCTGTAGTGTGGGTAGCGAGCTGCCTTTGGGTGCGGAAGCCCTTGCCGCACTCTTGGCAGTTGTGCTTCTTCTGGGCAAAGTGGAGACGGAGGTGGTTTTTCATTGCCAGCCTGTTAGGGTATGTAGAGTTGCAAACATTGCAGTGGTACTCTCCAATTTTGTGAAGGTTCTTGTGATTGGCCAGGCTGCCCGCATGGCGGTAGGTCTTCCCACATTCTTCACAGGCAAAAGGCCGCCGTGCACTTTCGGCAGGATCAAACTTCTGGGGCCTGGAAGTGCCAGCTGACGAATAGGGTTTTTTGAACCCTTGGTGGCTGTATTTGACCCCCATCACGTGGCCCTTCGATGGCTCTCCTCTCATAGACTGCATTTGGGATGGGTCAGGCTGCTGGAAGCGGGAACCGTTTGGGCCAGTTCGAACGAGGCCTTTGGCTCGGTGTTCTTCGTGGAGACGGAGATGGTTGATCAGCTGCTTTTGGATCTTGAAGGCTTTGCCACATTCTTCACACTTGTGCCTGTAGCAGAAATGAGCATAGGTGAAGCACAAAAACAATATCATTTTTTTAAAATACATTTCAAAAGCAATGTAACCCTTTGCGGAGATTTCTAGTTTGGCCTAAGTCAGATTTCTAATAAGGTTGGCAGTCCTCCTAAAACTGCCTCATTTGGCAACAAACCAACTGTACTCAAGTCAAAGTTTAAATGACAATCACAGAAAAATTTCTTCAGAAACCTTATTAACATTAGACTTGGCTTAAAAAATAAATAAAATAAAAAACACGACAACACTTTGATGGGAGTGTCATCTTTAGGCATGAACTTTATTAGTCAAGTGATCGAGCAGTTATAATTTGTCACAAGGCCCAAACTGGCAAAGGCTCGGTACCTATTAGGGCTGCAACTATTAGTCGACATTGTTGACAATAATAATTGACAATAAAAATAGTTGATGACAAATTTAATTGTTGATTATAGTTGTTTTTTATTACTGGTGATTTTTTTTTAACGGAGTGAGACGTCTTCGTGTCCGTCTATCTCTGGCGGGCATGTTTAGTCATGTGACTATTGATGAAACTGTGCTAACTTCGTTTTACAGATAAAGGTTGATAAAGAAGGAGCAACGTCGCTCCCCGTGTGTCGAGCCCTGAACACGGCGGAGGATTTCGCTGTCGCTTTTAGGGAAAAAAACGTCACTACAGGGGGTTGAAAATCCGCTAAGTTGGCAACACTGAGCCCAACCGAGGTCCAGTTGTTTTTCCCGGGTTTGTTCCCGCTGTCTACACTAATCTCGCGAGAACTGCCACCCAGGCCACTGCAGGTGGCAGTTCTTGCGAGGCTAGTGACAGACTTTAGGTTGGAGCGGCAGGAATAATTTTTTCAAAATTATCATAACACCGGAAATTTACGTGAAAATAATAATACGGGAGGACGGCAGGACAGAGGGGTAAAATATGGGAGTTTCCCGGCCAAAACAGGAGACTTGACAGGTATGCATTTTAAATAACCTTATGCTAAATGTAACAGCTCATAATTAAATAAGTGCCATTTCATAATTATGTGATTCATAATCCCATTAGTCAACTAATCGTTTCAATAGTCGATGACTAGTCGACTATCAAAATAGTCATTAGTTGCAGCCCTAGTACCTATTGCCATGTTTCCATTAGTACCTACTCAGTCGACTCCACTCTGCAGAACTTACCACGGTTTTGTTTTGTTTCCATTACAATTGAGGACCACCTCAGTGTGGGTGGAGTCGATATAGCAACGCGGGCAGAAGTCTCGTGATGTATTCTGTATGAAACTCAAAGTGTGTTAGCTTTTGTCTACACTGCTGTGTTGTGCGATGGTACCCGTGAGCAGCAGTTTGCTCGGAGACCTCATGATAAACTTTCTAAATGTCTGCACCTCCTTATTCGACCACAGTGTTGGTTTGCGTGCCTCCAGCAGGGCTTTCAAATTATGCCGGTGCCAGGTGCATTTTTCACCTACTCCACCACTCTGCGCCATCTACTTTTTAATTATCCTTAAAAAAAAAAAAAATTTGCACCGTCCGCCATCTCCATTTCCAGCGCCATGTGGACGCACGGGGCAATATTTACATTCTTTCAATTTGAGTCATTTGATTGGTTCACAACTGCCATGTGACTATTCATATCATCTGCTGCCATCATGTCATAAGGTGCCTGCTACTTTGGCATGCCCGCCTGCTACTCCAAAACAATGTAAAAGCCCTGCTCCAGTTTCTTGCTGTAGGGTTTTAAAAATGGTCTGGTTGATTCTGGTGAAGGAGTCGCTCTCATGACTCCGCTAGTGACGACACTCCCTGGCCAATCAGTGGCACACTGTTCTTTGAAGTCACATTTTTGGAACCCCGGCTGAGTGGGTACTAAAACAGTACCTGGTACCAGGTACTAATGGAAATGCCTACAAACCGTGCTGAGTCACGCCATGCTGAGTAGATGTTAACGGAAATGCGGCATATAATAACTGCAAATTAGTTAAAAATTTTTTTAGTAAAAATAGATTAAATGGTAATATTCTCATTTCATTTACACTTATATATGGCTTTGACCTCCAGTAGTGACTACCATTCTTCCTAAGATTATTAACTGTGCTATTAATTTAATTTTAACTATCCAGCATTTGTCCAAACACATTTAAAACTGCCAGAAGGCCTACCTCTTTAGGTCAAAGTGGGTCCTTTGGTGATTCTTAAGTGCCAGCAGGTTGTAGTAGCGTTTTTGGCACACCAGGCAGCGGAAAACACCAGTCTTGTGGGACTTTTTGTGGTTAAGGAGCGAGCACGGGTGTCTGTATCCTCGTCCACATTGGTCGCACTTGTGGGGCTTGTCACTCTGGTCAACCATTGGCCTACGTCCATCGGAGCCGACATCACAGCTTCTTCCGGCAACACCTCCACCAACGCCATCTCCTCCAGACATCCCTTTGGCTCCATTTAAGCCTGGCTTGTTCATCGAGTTGGCTCGATTCTTTCCAGGGCACAGGTGGGTGATCAGGTGGTGGCGATCGGCAAAAAACATGCCACAGTCCACACAAATGTGGTTGCGGCCGTCCATCTTTTCGTTGCCATTGGCTGAACTGCCTCCAATACCCTGTTGCTGACCATCTGGCCTTTGGGGGCCATGGATTAACTGGTGATTCAGGAGGTCCTGCTTTCTAGCGAACGTCTGGCCACATGTCGAGCAGATCATCCTCCAGTCCTGCTGCAGGCTGGAAGGTCCTGGCCCTGTGGGGTTGTTGGCATGGCTACGCAGGTGGCTCCTGAGGGCTCTGAGACTAGCGTAGTGATTGCCACACACTGAGCACTGATACACTTCTCCATCATCATCATCATCTTTGTCATTGCTCCCCATTCTCTTGCCTCCACTCTGAGGGTACTGCCGTTGACTGCTGCCTTCTTTCAGGCTGCTGGAGCTTCCAGCAGGCAGTGAGGTTCCACTGGAGCTGTGGTAGTTCATGCTCCCCATAAAACCATTGGACATGTTGCCCTGCTGCTGCTGGCCACGGCGGGGACACATGTGTGACTTGATGCCAGACACATCTCCATACATCTCACCACAGTCAGCACACACGTGTCTGTCAGCTTGCCGGTGAGCAGAGCTACTCTGAGAGAGTGAGCTGCCATCAAAGCGATCGTGGAACTCAAGAGAGTCTAGCCCACTGCTGTGGCCCCCATCTGGTACAAAGTGGGCAGCATCGCCGAGATTTCCTGGCAGGGAGATTGGAGTGGTGGCACCGCTGCCTTCCTGGACATAGCTCTGCTGGGAGTCCAGAGTTAGGGGCTCTGGGGAGAGCCAGTCGTTGCTGTCATTGTTAATAGGCTGATTGGAAGGACGACCTTTGTGACTTCGTAGGTGGCTGTGTAATGCTGCTAGGTGAGGGTACTGCTTACAGCAAATGGTGCACTGGTAGTGGCCTGTCTGGTGGCAACGTTTGTGGTTGACCAGACTCCCTGCATGCCGGTAGCTTTTGCCACACTCCCCACACTTAAAGCGCCGCTCTTCATCATCTGGAGAATTAGCCTGGGGCACACGACCTCCTGACGGAGATGCCACAGAGCCCTGGGATCCAGAACTAAGAGTCTCTGAGTTGAGGATGGAGCTATCTTGACTGTGGGAGGGAGGGTGGGGATCATGGGTTAGATAATGGACTTTCAAGGTCTCCAGATCTGGGTGTCCTGCGCCACAGTATGCACATGTATAGATGGGATTGTTGACAGGAGGACCCATTATGGGGTCATAGGGGCCCCTCTTCTCAGTTGGCAGGGGTGGCAGAGGCAGAGGGTCTCCCAGGGCCGGTGTGTATGCCGGGGATCGAACAGCACTCAGATTGTGAGGCATGATGCCTGGGAAACTCCGTGACAGGCTGAGGGTGGGCGAAGCTGTGTTGTGCAGCAGGATGTGCTCTTGGAAGTCCGCCTTATTTGGCAGTGCTACCTGGCACAGGTGGCAGAAACAGGAGGTGGTGTCGTCACTCTGAGACGACTGGGTGCCACTGCTGCTGCTGCTACTGCTGCTGCTCACCATTGAGGCCCCAGGGGTCTTGAACTTCGAGTGAGTTCTCTCGTGGCTGTTTAAGGCAGCCAGGTTGCCAAATTGTTTGAAACACACAGAGCACTTAAAAGTTCCTTGCTGGTGACACTTCTTGTGGTTCACCAGGCTACCGTGGTGTCGGTAGGTTCGGTCACACTGGTCACACTTGAAAGGTCTGTCCCAAGCGTCGTCGGATTCAGGGGAGCCTTTTTTTCCGTGGTCGTCTGTCTCGTGGCTTTGCAGGACACTATGTCCCATACCACTATTGTTCAAATGGGAGCGCCCAAACCCGTCCGAGAGGTCCTGGGTGAGACCGTAGTCCCTCTCGTCGTGGGCCGCTTCTTCTGGCACTTCTTCGCTCTCTTCCTCTGTGTGTGCACTACTAGGGGACAAAGTATGGATCCGTAGGTGGTTCTTCAAAGCTACTGCGTTGGGCAGCGTACGTGTACAAACAGGACACTGGAATGAGCCCACTTCGTGAGATTTTTTATGATTGGCTAGACTAGCTGCGTGTTTATAAATTCTGCCACACTGTTCACACTCAAAACGTCCGGTCTCTTCTTGCTGATAATGTGCTTTCATATGCTCTAGAAGACTTGGAGTACTCGGGCAAACCATATCACATTCTTTACAGGGGAAACCCTTGGCACGACTCATATCATGCATTGCCATAGTACTCTAAAGCAAATTGGTTGGAGGGAATCACAGTTCACAACAAAATGCAATGAACAGTGAGGAGGGGGAGGGGGGAGGAAACTGTAGGGCTTAGCTCTTTAGCTGAGGGTGGAGGCCATTTTCTCCCCAGGAGCCGTCAGTACAGGTCAATCAAGGCCTGCGGGGGTCACACCGGCCAATGAGGTATCACTGTGGAGAAAAGAAGAAAAAAGGAGAAAGTTATTGAAAGAGCTACTTAACTTTTTATTTTTATCTCAAGCTTTAGTCCAAACCCTTCAATTTAAGCTTCAACTATTCTCTTCTGATTATTACAGAGTCTCCAAATGATAGTGATATTCAGAAAAACCCTAAACTATTGACTTCAGAAAGGACAGTTTCAGTTGGGCTCTAGTTTTAATCTTCAGTTTCTAGTGTCCACATGACTTCCTACATCCCGTTTAGTGCAGCCAGCAGGTCGATCTCGCTGCCAAATGTCGGCAAATACGACATTTACCGACATCCCCAGCTGATATCTGTCCCTTTTAGCCGCATCACGTGGCGCTGACTAAACATTCAAAGACAATTACAGAACTGAAAGACTTTCAAGCAGGTCAGTTATTATTATAATAAACATGTATTTTCCCTAGCATAAAGGGGGAGGTAAATAACTATAACGACATTAAAACAGAGAAAACTGTTGGTTACGTTCTTTTAAAAACCAGCGCATCACTACAACTGACCAAACCCAATAAAACTCTCAGAAAATCTGATTGAGCAGCTGAAAAAACTACTCAGATTATTCCTCAAGCAAAGAACAGTTAAGTCTCTCAGATTTTAGTACTGATGTCACTTTTTGACTATACACCCTTCTTTGAAGGTCCTGAAGCCCTCCACACATGCAGACACACCTTTGTTTACAGTGTAAAGAGCCTCGCACTCACACCCGCCCCCATCAACAGTCATGTAAACCCAGCAGCCCGACCCAGCACCAGCAGCAGGCCAGGAGCAGAGAACCACAGGAGCAGCAGAGCTGATGGACTTAACGCAGGACTTTCAGGTGTCCTTCAGTCTTCACCTTAATTTAACTGTGATAACACTGACTTAAAAACTAGCTTACCCCTCCAACACGGAACCCACCCAACTCCATTTATATGTCAAAAGAAAAATAATCAAACCATTTGATATTCATGGGGATAACTTTCAAACAAATATGAAAAAACCTTAAAACTTACTGCTTTTGTCTATCAGTAAAAATCTGATCATTTTTAGGTTCTGAGGAGGAAAATCATCTGGTATGATACAGAGATCGAGCAGCCACAAAACCACCAGAATATTTTTAAGCTCAAATATGAATTAATGTCAAATACTCTGGTTTCAGGCCCAGGTTAGGTGGATCTGCTGCTTCTCTTTAACATGCGTGACTGAAAAACCAGAACATCAATGATGCAACAGCTCATGCAGCTCATGATCTGTTGCAGTTCACAGGTTACTGCCTATAAAATGACACGTAACCCAACCTTGAGCACAGTTTTAGTAAATATTCATTAGGGGATCCCTGTGTGTAAGTTTGATTAAATTCTGACCAATCACAGAGGAGCGAATAAGTGATCTATGGATAGATGGTACCGTGGCATTCGCCCACACATCCTTCCAGATGAATATTTTTGAGAAGAACATCAGACGTTTAAAGAGGCCAGCCTCAGCTCAGACACGCTGTACAGCGATGCTGCAGAGGCATCAGTCCTGTTTGGGTTTGCTGGGAGTGAAAATGCAACTAAGTGGGTTTTTTTCTGATCCCCAAAGAAGTTTCTGTGTCTACAGGTTGGCTGCAGACATCACAACAGCGGGAGCTGCAGGTTTAACCGGGAAAAATTCACAGTGAGAGTATTTCTGTTATTTTCTCGATTAAAGAAACATGAGGGGAGGAAATGTTGGTCAGCTCGTCCTTCAGGTGTCTCATTTTGTTCCAGTAACAGCTCGGCACACTGCAGCAGGAAAATCCTCTCTCTACAGAAGCCACAGCGCCACTTTCACCTCAGAAACAACTGAAATTTAATTACAGCTCATTAAAATGTGGAAAATATTTATCACTTCCTACCCTGAAAGCTTCAGGGTTTCCCGGCAAGCTGACAGCTGTTTCCATGATAAACAGATGTATCTTTTGGTCAGTAACACATCAGGAAATGTCCATTAAAACATCCACAGCGACGTCCTCTCACAGACCACAACTCCCCAGGATTTTACAGTGCCAAAGACTGATTCTCACACTCAGCGGCCTCAAGTCAAAAAAATATTTTAAATGTTTATAAAGAGGTTTAAAAAGGAGTTACAATTATTTTTAGTCAACTTGTTCACAGGCAGCAGTGAGATGTGTGGTGGAAATCACACACAGACATATCAGGACTCCTTCGGTGGGATTAACGTGGTTCTGTGTCCTTTTTAACAGGCTCATGCGTAATCTGTAATCTGTGACAGATTGTATCCGGCGTTTGTGTTCATCTCATTACACCCTGCAGGGTTCAAACACTGGCTCAAGGCCTGCTCAAAGACTTTCCAGGTTTCTCCTGATGACACAGATTATTATCAAACTCCACCATGAGCCCATCCCTGTGCATACACATGTCCACCCAATTAATGACAGTTTTTAATGTCAGTGATGTCAGTAACTGAGGATATACGTGTAACTCAGGGTTCTAGCCAGCGGGTCACCCGGCGCTCCACCATGCTGAGGTTGTCTTGTGCCGCATTCGCTATCACTGCAATTAGCAAGTGGGCGGACACCCCTCGCACTCCACCCCGTCACTGATACCAGACTCTGATTGCTAGATCACTGCACTTAAGTATTATTTTACAGCAATTTGCAACCTACCACCGGGCACGGCTAGTTTCATCCACAATGTGCACGCGTGATCTCATGACGGTCCTGTTTTTTCTGGCTAGAACCCTGTAATTGTGAACATGAAGTTTATTATATAGAAAATCAAACCAGAGGTGCAGAGATTCAGATTTTCTATGACTGAGAGGTCACAATTATTTTATCTTTTTCATAATAAAGTCTGATTAAGAGCTTTTCTGTATCTGTTACTGTCACTCAAACTCATTTTCAAATAAAATGCTCCAGAAGTCCGAACAGCACAGACATGGTCCAACTTAAAAAGGTGAGTTATAGAAACATCCTCCCCCCCGTACAGCTGTTATGAAGGTGAAATCAGTAAACATGTTTATTTCTGCTGGAAAGCTTTAACATGAGAGTTTATGGAGACTAGGGCTGCAACTAATGATTATTTTGGTTGTCGAATAATCTGTCATTTTTTTTATCGATTAGTCGATTAGTCAA
>JAVDPK010017544.1:0-12647 GCA_034780415.1 Cichlasoma orientale | reverse complement strand
ATGAACAAAATTCCATCCTTCAGTCAGAAAGGTTCTCGCTAGCTCAGTAAATCCACAGACATATGCACTGACCAGTGTCCTTCTTCACTCACCTCTTTTCACTCTGTGTGTTTATATACCACTATTGTATTTAATTAGTAGCAATTATTAAGCTCCAGCTCTCACTCCTATAGTGTGTATTTTGTCCTGTCGCTCTCTGCTGCCTTCTCTTTCTCTTCACCCCCAACCAGTCATGGCGGATGACTGCCCCTCCCTGAGCCGCCTCCTGCTGGAGGTTTCTTCCTGTTAAAATGGAGTTCTTCCTTCCCACTGTCGCCTTGCTCATAGGGGGTAGTGTGATTGTTGGGGTTTGTTTCTAATATTGTAAGCTCTTTACCTTAATCACCTTGAGGTGACTATAAATACAATTTAATTTAATTTAATTGACAAGTATGTCAAGCTGATGAACTTATGTCTTTAATATCAGCACATCTTTCATTTTGGGAAGAAATGCATTAAAATAGGTGCCTCTGCCTATCCCCATCCCTGGTCCATGAATCCTTTAACTTTAGACAGCATAGTTTGACCATGAAGCGACGTGTTTTTATCACTTAGTGTGAAGAACTAGACATATTAGCAAATAAGTAGACAGTTCTGGGACAAGAACCATAGCTTATTTTGGAGGTAGGTAGTACTTTCAATTAAGCTCAGAGCACTGAATCTCTAAATGTGTTCTGCAAAGCTCCTCATTTTTTTATTTCAGTTAAAATCAGATTTGAGCTCCCTCACTTCTTGAAAATACACTATTACATTTTCAAACCGTACCTGTTTACCAAGCAAAAGCCTCTCTAGATTAGAACCACAGCTCGTTTGTTTAAAATATAAAGGAGAAGCAGTGCAATAGTAGGTGCGTGAGTGAAAAGGAAGACTGAGGAGTATCAGTGCGATGAAGTGGGAGAAGGAAAGCTAACGTCCGGAGTGGCTGTGGAGAGTGCTGAGTGGGCGGGGTGGTGGAGGAGGAGGAGAGCTGAAGCTGGAGCTTGTGGTCTCATCCTCCTTCTCAGAATTATCCCTCAGTGACGCAAGCTCCTCCACACACATCCTGACAGCTGCTCCCTGCCTGGTTACAGCTCTCCTCGGCCTGTCCAATAACATTCATGTTCATTTCCGCTTTAATGCATGGCTTTCCCCCACCGGCTTTACCAACACAGCTCCATTCGGCCTCATTAGCTTCAGTAACTACTTATTGTAATCTATTGTACTAGTGCGACTGTGGTGTTGTAAATACTGGATCTTCTTTTTTTTTAATGAGGATAAGTTGTGGAGAGGAAAAAAAGCCATTAGTCTTATTCCACTTATATCAGGCATTGCTCTTCCTGGGTGATGACAGCCAGACCAGAATACACCGGATGCTTGAGAGGTCGCTGAAGGCCCCCCTGTGACTGCAGACACATGCTACCCCCTGTTTTTTTTTTCTTTCACTATTAAAGTACTGCAGCAATATTACAGAACTCCTTTTCAAGGAATCCCTCAGTTAAACCACCACAGAACCCAGTGATGAGCGTTGAAAGCAAAACTGTAAAAAGGCTGGAAGAAAAGGGCAAAACTGTAAAAATGGACTTCAGTGGCACGACCTTTAAAGTTTTTTTAATCTGTAAGGAGCATTAAAGTATTATATTAAACATTAATTGTTTAAATTATATAAAAAACTATTAAACATTCAAAATAGATGTAAAACATTTGGCTCAAAAATACACCCATCCATTCATCCCTCTCCACAGACAACTCCATCTCTTTCAGAGAGGACACTGAGGTGTTCTGAAGCCAGACTGGAGATGTAATCTCTCCACTGTGTCCTGGAGCTGCCCCCAAACCTCTTCCTGATACAAGACATGCCCAAAACACCTCATCTAGGGAGCATCCTTATTAGATACCTGAGCCACCTCCTTTCAATGTGGACGAGAAGGAGCTCTAGGCTCCTTCAGAGGAAGTTCATTTCCACAATCTCATTCTTTCAGTCACTACTCAGAGCTTGTGGCCACAGGTGAAGACAGTCCAGTATACCATCCATCCATCCATCCATCCATCCGCCCGTTCATCTGTCCGTCCATCCGGAGGAGAGAGCCTGCCCCATGCAAGGGAGCTCAAATATCTCAGGATCTTAGAGCATAGCCGCTGTGTTGGAATAATGGAGCAATGAGCCAACCTAAACAGAATCAGTGGGGAGCTCACAGGCAGGTTCTGTAATTCCAAGTATATTAATTAAATGTCTATGATGTGTGCAGCAGGGGAGGCACACAGTCAATTCTGTAGATGAAAAAGAATATTAGCTTTAGTCTCCTTCCACTTTAGGGGAGCGGTGGAAGCTGGGCAGGCAGGGTGAGGATGTTCTCTGTGTGTGTGTGTGTGTGTGTGTGGTGCGGGGTGTTGGTACAGGGACCTACAGTAGGGCAGAAGGACAAAAAGTGGAGGTAAGCTCTGGGAAAAATCATTCAATAATAATTTAGTTTCTCAGCTGAGCCGGACTAGTTACCATAGCATTGCTGTAATGATCTGGCGGCAAGCGGAGGTTGAGCCGGTCCTTTTCTGTGATGGAGAATGATGGGATAATGGAAGGCAGGTGCGTCTACTGGAATTCCAGCCATCTGGTATGGCCCGCCTCTGGGAGGATCTCAAAGGGCAGGCAGGAAACGCACCAGGAAAGAGAGAGGGGGGCAAGTGAGAGAGCAAGTGGGAGAGAGAGAGAGAGAGAAGGAGAGAGAGAATTTAGGGTACCATGAAACAACTGCCAAAATGGGTTTGATGACACAAAAAATTAAACAGCATTTACTTATTTTCAAATTGCATTAATGTATTAAAGCCACTGTATGTTAAAAAAAAATTATATTGTATACATTATAGAGCTAAGAGAGGAAAGAATGAAAAAAAACCCTCTGAATTTCAGACTTTCAGACACCCCAGGTGGAAGTCATAAACTTCCACCTGGGGTGAGAGTGGAATCTTCCACCAGTGGCTCTCTACCCACAGGAATCTTCAGACTTGGACAGTGTGTAGGAGTCTAACACATAAAGACATCATCACTGATGGTTTTACATGTTGATACACAGAAGAACGTTTTTCCCCCCAGGGAACAACATCACTTGACACTTCAACCTCACAGTATTTCCTGAGAGTTTTTTCTGTGTTGGAGTATTTTAATGTTGTCATATTTGTACTTTACTTTGAAGATATGAATCCTCCTTCTTTCTTCTGTACGACATAAAAGATGTTCCTTGTTTTAAGGCCATTCCTAATGCATTTTGCACATTATTGTTATTCTTCACTCAGTGTTTGAATATGCCCCTGTGGTATTATTATAGTATAGAGTATTATTCATCCTGTACACAGTATGTGTCAGAGCAGTATAAAAAAGGGACCACGCAGACTATGAAGATATGGCTGTTATTAGTTAGATATCTCCAGGGCAACAAGACCAGTCATGGCCTGCACCTCTGCAATTTTTTAAAATGGTGTGAGGATTCCCATCTTCAGTTAAACATATTTAAGGCAAAAGATCAATTATAATTTTTTAGAAAACGCTCACACACAAGAGGTCACGTCTATTAGAGCTCAGACAGTGAAATGTGTGCAGTCCTGTAAATATATAGCAGTGTATAGCAGTTGGATTGCCCCATGCAGGCTGGGGGAGAGTTGCTGCTCCAAGTGAGTGAGTTCAAATATATCAGGATCTTGTTCATGAGTGACTGGAAGGTGGAGCGCGAGATTGACAGAACGATTGGTGCTGCATCCACAGTGACGTCTGAAATAACCTTGTGCAACCTGACTAAGAAAATGGACGGATGGATGGATAGATGGCTCGTTTACTTATTTTTTAAGAACAGAATCTCACTCACATTATTAAATGGTCTAGCAGGCTGATTGGTGAGCCAGTGTCCCCATACAACAGACTGGTTATAGTCGGCTTTTTCAGTTGATAGTTACGACGGTTGGTTGGTTGGTTGGCAAGTTTCAGTTTATTTGCTCTGGATGAAGTGCAGAACAATACTGTGTAAAAACAGCTTTGCTTCATTAGCTGTCACTCAGTTAACAAAATCACTGCTTTCATTATATCTTACATGACGTGGTGTGGATTATTTATTATTTATATGCCAGGCTGGGCGGCTGATCTAGTGAAAAACAAGATCTGGGCAAATCTAAGTATCTAATCTACGGCTACAAACAAAAGAATCTGAACCAGTGGTGACAACATAAAGAAAACTATTCTGGATCACAACACCAATTAAATTTAAAATATCAGCTATTGTTTCTGAACCGACTCCCATGTTGCAACCTTTAATGACACCGGGTGACGTCGCTTCCTGTTGACTACTTTTTTAAACATCAAAGTGCGAGACCTACATTACAGTGAGGGAAATGAAAGTCATATGAGTGAAACCAGTGAGTTGTGTTATTCATGCGCTGAGTAGCAGGTTAGGTTCTCACCACACGCTGTTCTTCCGTGGCCACATGAAAAGGCCATGAAGTTACTACTTCGTGAGGACTTGAGGGGGTTTCCGTGACATATCAGAGCCATTCATCTGTCTTTGAGAGATAAAACTCTCTAAGATTTTGGAACATCCCAAAAAAAGCCCTTTGTCTATTTCCTCTGCCTGAGGCCAGAGACATTATGACCACCAACAACTAGTGTCATTGTCAGCTTATTCCATGACGCCTTAATTTTTATGTGATTTCTTTGAACCACATTTTTATGAATTACGTTTAGGTGAAATGAGATGAAGCAAAGCTGATTGAATGACTCGGTGGAGCAGCAAAGCTCAAGTTAAAGCTCTTCTAGATATCAAAAAAAGAAAATTGCCATGTGGACAAATTCTCTGCAACTAGGTTAGGTGTTCCACTGACTACAGTGTAGTTATGCCTTGTCCTTTGTCCCTGAATGCAACGTCCAAACAATAACAAAGAGGAAATCTCAAAACTAAATCCCAAACAAGCATATGGAGGACATCAGGGGACAAAAACAGACTCACTGATCTGAAAAAAGGGAAGACAGGACTAGACATACACTCACTGGACACTTTATCAGTGTTGGACCCACTTTTGCCTTCAGAGCTACCTTAATTCTTTGTGGCATAGAAGGTGCTGGGCACATTCTTCAAATTTTGGTCCATAACGACATGATGGCATCACAAAGTTGCCGCAGATTTGTCAGCTGTGCATCCATGCCGCGAATCTCCTGTTCCACCACATCCCAAAGCTGCTCTACTGGATTGAGATCTGGTGACTGTGGAGGCCGTTTGAGTGCAGTGAACTTTCTGCCATGTTCAATAAGCCAGATTGAGATGATTTGAGCTTTGTGACATGGCACATAATCCTGCTGGAAGCAGCCATCAGGAGATGGGTACACGTTGGACATAAAGGGGTGGACACGGTCAGCATTACTCAGGTAGGCTGTGGCATTTAAATTATATTCAGTCAGTACTAAGGGGCCCAAAAATTGTGCCAGGAAAATATTCCCCATACTACTGCACCACCAGTAACAGCCTGAACCCTTGATACAAGCAGAATGGATCCATGCTTTCATGTTCTTTACTCCTAGCTAGCCACAAAACAGAGGGAAAAGTGTTTAATTTAAATGGCAGAGAACCCCTGCAAAGCTTCACTGTCTCAAAGGCAGATTTACTCAAACACAACAGAACCAGGGACTACGGCTTTACAGGTTTGCCACGAGTCTGTTTCAAAACACACATTTCCAGTACAGTCCTGAACAGGAGTAATTCTAGCAACCACACAGCACAGAGCACAACGGCCCAATGAAAAGGAGCACTTGGTGCTTGGGCTGGATGTGCAGGCTCATTAACAAGCAGATGCTGACCAGCTGTGGCAGACATGGAACACAGAGAGACAGCAGGTACCACTTGTTTTCAACAAGAGGTTAAAAGGTGAGAAATTTCCAGACCAGCTCTCAGTTTTAGTAACATCCTACATGTAATTTATCTTGGAGGCACTGAGACGACTAATCTGAGAATTTTTTAAATTTTCTCTTCAGGCAAATGTAAACCAGCACAGAAGCCCCACCTAATTGTTTGCTAGGGGTAGCCAATCAGAATAAGGTTAGCTTAAAATGGGAGGAGCTGAAACAGCTTTTTTCCAAACAGGGGATGACCTGAGGAGCTGCTGTAGAAGATAAATGATCATTTTGAATTCTCAATCATGCAAAGCTGCTCTATCAGAGTCACAGAATAAAATATAAACCCCTATCATTGTGCTTTAAACGCTATTATGTTTTTCATCATGCGCACTTGCATCTCTTTATTTTGACGATGAATAAAACATTTGGAAGATGTCTGGAAGGAGCTGATTTCATTTTTATTCTACACTAGAAAATTTATTTGTAACTGCAAGATGAAGGCACACCTTAAACCCGTAAGAGAATTGGAACCGCACCATCCCAATATCACTACCAGCAAGTACCCTAAATATTTATTCCTTTCTGGGCTAAGACAATCCAACTTGGATGTTTTTCTCTCGATACTCAAGTTATTATTCATATTACTAGTTTAAACCATTTTAAACCATATTATTATTATTAATATTATTATTATTATTATTATTATTATTGTGTATTCGTTTATAGAAACCCGTGAAAAGGTCAACAGCTTACATTTTATTTTAGTGAAATACGCCTTTAAGATGACCCGGAAGTGTTTTTTTATTTTCACCGGATATATCGTTCGTCAATGTGACCTGCGTTTACTCGCGGACAGTAATGCTTTAACAGACTAATTTTGTTCAAAACTTGGAAAATGTTTCTCACCACAGTGAACTGTGAGTATTTTATTCTCCAATTTTTTGTACTCAAACAGCATCCGTACGCAGAGCTCTTCTAAAAGCTGTTGTGAGGTCAGGTGATGCTAAAACGTGAGCTTCTCTTATGTATCCGCTCCTGTGTGAGCAGCCATCGTGCAATATTTTATAATAAACTGGTTTCTAAGTTTGTGCTTAGAGCTTTCAGTGGTTTTGTTGTGTCTTAGGTAGAGAGTTAGCGTTAGCTTCTGGACAGCTAGCGGCAAACACGCGATGTTTGGAAAGCCCAGAAAGCACCTGTGCTACTCGAAAGGTAGCATTTCATGCAGATGTTAGGAGAGTCTTTGAGTTTTCAGGAGATACTTTCACTCCAACAATAGCAGCGTTAGAGACCTTCTGGGGCTGGTGCTGACTAGCTGTTAGCAAGTTTCCACTAAAATCCAGTTACTCTGTGAGAGCTGCTGAACAATAACTGATGGATTCACATACATGTTCTTTCTTTTCTTTACAGTGGCGAAGGCGAAGTCCAAGTAAGTGCACTGATTGATTATATGAAACAAAGTTCAGTCATTGGGTCTCATTCACAAACGGTGCATAAGCAGAAATCTGTGCGTAAATCCTGCGTGCAGACGTTTTACACACAAATCCCTGATTCATAAAGATTTTCATACCTGAAGTTTTTGTATTCAGAGGACAGATGCAGAGTTCATGCTTTAGGCCATAAGAATGAATACATGATGAAAGCTCTGCTATCTTAGAACAGTTACACATCTCTGTGCTACTTCTGATCTGATTTTATGCCGGATGCCCTTCCTGATGCAGCGCTCCTTATTTATCCGGGCTTGGGACCAGCACAAGGAGTACACACATTTATCACCTGCCCAAAAATGGTGATGGACAGGCCTATCGCAGATGACATTGTGGTCTGTAGTGAGAGTAGAGACCAGGTGGAAGAGAGCCTAGACAGTTGGAGGTATGCTCTGGAGAGAAGAGGAATGAAAGTCAGTAGAAGCAAGAGAGAATACTTGTGTGAATGACAGGGAGGCAGGTGTAACAGTGAAGCAGCAAGGAGCAGAGATAGTGAAGGCAGATAAGTTAAAATACCTGTGGTCAACCATCCAAAGCAACAGACAGTGCACAAGAGAGGTGAAGAAGAGAGTGCAGCCTGGGTGGAGTGAGTGGAGATGAGTGACAGAAGGATAGCAGCAAGAGTGAAACGGAAGGTTTGCAAGATGGTAGTGAGGCCTGCTATGAGGTGTGGTTTGGAGACAGTGGTAGTAACAAAAAAGACAGGAAGTGGAGCTGGAGGTGACAGAGATGACAGTGCTCAGATCTTCATTGGGAGTGACCAGGATGGACATCCTAATAATACAAATTACTATTATTTATTTCTTTTTGGTCATTATTAGCTTTTCCCCCCCAAAACAACATAAGCAGAATGTTGCTAAGTAACTAACAATAAGGAATTAATTCAGAGTTTGACATGATTGCACAGGGCCAGTAAAACGGTGTGTTTGGCAAGTTGATTGGCCAGCTGCTGACTTTTTCCACCAGTCACAGCAAACTCTAGGTTTTACTGATACAAAGACAAAACACAGGACATGAGAAGTTCCATACATTTCATTCACACTTATCTGTGATCACAGATTAAAAAAAACAAAAAAAAACACACACACCTCAAGTAAAAGAGTAGCTGCATCCTTGCTTGGTGACATCACTATCACTTCTTGACACTTAGGTTGTTTTTTTTTTCAGTGAGTTTCTGATTTTATTCTTTTTTCTCCACCTGCTTCCTTCTTTTTCTTCTGGTCTGTGTTCAAATATTTTGCTTCTTTTCGACTAACAGGAAAGATGCGCCTTCTGAATCTTCCTCCTCAGACACCATTCTCTCAGTTTTCCTTTTTTGCTTTACCTGTGCCAACTGTAGCGAATACAAGCATGACAATTTAGATTGATTCAGATTCATTAACATTGGCCAATGCACATGGTTCACAAATCCAGTGGTAATGTTGTGCAGAGGACGAACACTCCTGCGCACGCACTCGTGAATGAGGCTTGTTGTCAGTGTCTTGTGTTGAGATGGCCTCACTGTGTGTTGCCCACCTGTCAGGACCATCCTGGTGCAGATGATGAGCGCTGCAGGGACCGGCTACTTCTTCAACACAAAGAGGAACCGACTCAGAGACAAACTGGTGCTGCGCAAACATGATCCATTTGGTAAGATGTGACCAATCACCTGAGTGAGGACCCACTATCTGCCACATATAAATATTCTTCAATGCAAGTTTCACACACACACAGACCTCACTCGATCTCTAGCTACAACTGAACACTTTTAAGCAGTGGAAGAGTCCAGTTTTCTAACCCAAAGGCAGGTGTCAAGACACTGGCACAGCTGTTTGTCGGTGCTTTATAGAACTTTGCAGACCCTCGTTTAAGTGTTGCAGCGTTGTATTGGGGCACAAAACTAAAAAATTTGAGATAACTCGAGATTTTAAGACGCCTAACTCAAGATTTTGACTTAATAATCCAGAACTCTAAATTTAATAACCAGAAATATGAAATTTTGAGATGCCTAACACAAAATTTTGACTTATGGGTGATTAAAAAGTGTATTTTTTTTTTTTCTTTTCTTCAGTGGTGGAAATAGACTTCCATACCATTGGGCTACCTGCTGTTGTTTTATTATTTGACTGCACAAAGTACAAATAGACATCAACACTGTACCATGAATTCCACTTCAGGCGCAAGACCAGGAAGATTACCTGGTGCATCTTAATGAGAACATTCGGATCAAACGATCTGAACTGTGGTCCACGTTTTTGGGCCACATCAGTAATCTTTTCTCACCACTTGCCCTGTTAGTGGAAAGATCACTGTTTTGACAGACTGGAGGAGATCCGTGCATAAGTACAGGGAGACAGTAGCATAATGTGACTTCTGTGGCGTGATCCAAACAGTCCAGAGGTGAACACGATTCTGACTTTGAATGTGAGATTGGTAAGATTTCAATCGGCTGAGGTTTTTGATTTCGGTGGACTTGTTCTCAGAAAGTTTTGGTCGCACCTCTTCTGTTCAGCCCAACGGAAAAATCAAAAACCCACATTTGGACTGACCCTTGACTTCCACCTACTTTCTGCTTTTTGTCTTTGCAGTGAACAAGCACGTCCTGTTCTTTGAGAAGAGGAAGATCAGATCGATTTAACAGCAGCACACCAACACACACACAGATGGACAAAATGAACTTGCAGAGGTTTAAACACACCATTTTTATTGCCGGGGATGGGTACGGCAGGTTCATCACATGGTCGGCGTGTTTGTCCGAGTATTTGTTCCTGGATGGGTAAAAATGGAGTCGCTTTCTGTGCTGCAGGGCCTCCAGATGGGCTTCAGTAAAGGACACTTCAAACCAGTAAAGTGATGTTATATTAGGGGAGCACCACTGCTATGATCTGAAGCTGTTCATTGGTTCAAAAATCATTATTTAAAGTGGGTAAATGTATTCAGACATTTGTGAAATATTTGTTGTGGCTGAGTCAATAAATAATCTCAATTATCAACTTATTAGTAATCAATTTTAAGTAATCTTCAGCAGCAGATTTCATAAGAAGGGTCAGTGTTGGGTCTCTATGACCCCATCCAGATGTGGTCCTTTAACATCAGGGTCTACTGCAGCTCCTGGAAGAATTCATTTGGGAGGTCCCATCTGAAGGGAAAAGACGTCTGCGTGCCGATGGCCTGCACGCTCACTCCTGCCACCTGATTGGCTCTGCGGGCCATTTCCTCCAGAGGCATGTTTGGGTGATTGGCCATGTAAAACGCCAGCGCGCCGATGAAGCTGTCGCCAGCACCCTGGGAACAAACATTGCAACAATGGTTAAAGGGATCTTATTTTCTCTCCTATTGAACAGGGCTGTATATACAGGTAATCCCTGTGAGCCAGAAGCTCAGGTTTTAGACAGTTTTTCCTACTCTTGACTCTATATGATGTCACAAAGATGGGCTATTCCTAATATGGTACTGATGTGTATGAGGGGCAGCCAATCGGAAGAAAGCTAGCTTAAGGCAGGATGGAAGGGGGGGCAAAACGGCTCATTTCAGGCAGAGAACTGAGGGGCTGCAACGTGGCTCAGTATGAAATAAGCATTATTTCGAACTCTGAAATATGCAAAGCGACTGTAGTAGCTCACTAATAAAGAATAGGAGGTTAGAAATGAGCAGAGTAGCTCCCCAGAAATTAAACATTTAAATGTTTATACAACATAAATTATGCAGTTTAAATCCCTTTTATTTCACTTGCAATAAAAACTAGCTAAATGTTCCAATGCTAGCTGGCGTCTCGGGTAGATTGCCCCCATTTGGGGGTGGGGGTTTTCGTCTGATATACCCCCACAGATTGTTGCAGAGGGAAACATTTATGCTGCATTTCCACTCATGTTCAAATGCATTAATTTGAACTCTTTTTATGAAAAACTTTATATAACCCATGTTTGGTTCACACCTGAGCTATTTATTAGTGTAAGCTGTGCATTTTAATATTTATTACTTACTACCTTTAGCTGTACTAGTGCTGCCATTTACGAATATTTACAGGCCCTTACAAATATTTCCTTGAAAAAAGGCCTTTAAAGATAATACACTGACATTTAAATTCACATTATTCATTTAAAGGTTTAAAGTCACATTTGCAGCTTTACAGTTGAAAGATTTCAAGCTGTTTTTATGTTTACAAACAATTACTGATGAGAGCTACATTAACGTACTGAACAGTTGCAGCTTTGTCTAAAAAATTATTCTTAAAAAATTCCTGATTCTAAAACTAAGCCACAGGGAATAACCTTCCACAGTAATGCTTTAGTCATGATGCTCAGTGACTGTCCTGGCATGAAATTAAGCTGACACTGGCTTATAAATATGTTGAAATGGATATTTATTGTAAGTAGTCTTAAATTATCTGAGTGGTAAATCTGTGTTTTGCCATTAAGGTGACGTAGCATCAGCTACATAATCTAATTTAAAAACTTTTAGTTTTGAAGTTCTGCTGCTTATTCTTTTATTTTCTTCACAAATCTTATTTTTTTTAAGATTAGTTGAGCTAATGGCTCCGTGCACCCCCGGGTGCTACAGACGTAACCCTCTGGAGTAATTGTACCCCTGGTTGGTTTGATTCCTGCACTTTTGCCCCAGTCAGCAGCGTCCAAAAACACGTAGGCTGCAATGACGACACTGCGTGAGAGGAGAAAAAAGTCTGGTACTTTTAAAAAATATGATTTTTTTTCTCCTCAAGTTCTCCTAAAATGCTGCGATCTGTTTTTCAGACAGAATGTGAATGTGATCCTTTTAAGACGAGGGGAAGCTTCATGTTTAAATTCACTGAGCTGTCAACAGTAGGGGGTGCTGTGGCATTTTCCAGCTGTTTGTCTTACACTGCTGCCTGCAACTAGTTTGAAATGACTTATTGGTTTGCCCTGCGTGAAAGTGTGTCTGTCGGCTCCTTAACAAAACATGTGTATTAAGGGGCTTTAAACAGTTTCACGTAAAACCAGCAGAGTCATAAATCTGGCGCTCGTGAAACGCCTTAAACGTGATGTGACCGTTTCCCAGCATCCTTTAATATGTGAGGAAGAATGTGGCTTAATCGAGTCTTTTATCATCTGATCAAATGACTGCAGAAAGAAAAGCCTGCCGTCACTAATTGTTTTAAAAAGTCAGCTGAGTAGCACGCGGCTGCCTTCTAACCATAACTGCCAGCAGCTCTGGTTTTGGTTATCACCATGAGCACATAAATCAACCCCTCATCTATTGATAAAAAAGGAATGTGCTGTGCACGCCCTGGAGGGGGGGGGGGGGTGGCGGGGATGGGATGT
>JAVDPK010017543.1:0-12649 GCA_034780415.1 Cichlasoma orientale | reverse complement strand
TGTGTGTGTGTGTGTGTGTGTGTGTGTGTGTGTGTGTGTGTGTGTGTGTGTGTGTGTGTGTGTGTGTCCTAAGTGGGTCATTGCATTGCTGGGATGTAATTGGCTGGATGTCCTTAAGAGGGACTGGATTGGTTTGCTGCCACAGCAAATGGAGGAACAGATCCACTGGGACTGAAGAGCTGCAAGGAATTCTGGGAAACCACAGCAAGACCCTTTGCTGAAAGAGAGAGGAAGGTGTGTCCCACTGATCCTGTGCGGTGAACCAGTGAGAGGGCTCCTTTTTCTCCATCTTTACAATTTGATCATTTATCCCAAAGTTTTCAGTGTTATAGTATATCAAGCTGAATTATTTATATGCAAAGTATTTGAGTTTTCCATAACACAGCGACACAATTGTTCATGAGGCTGTTAGTGAAGAGAAGTGATTTTAAAGCTGCAGCAGCTGAATTTTTGCACGTATTATTGCATTGTAAAGTTAAGTTGGGCTTATTAGCAGGTGTGAGGTATGAAAGTCACTCATTAGAAATCATGTTTTTGTCTCCTGGTGAATGTAAAGTATAAGTGGCGGGCAGGAGGAGGAGGAGATAAATTTGGGGGAGAAATCATCTGCTTCTGAATGTGAATAAGACCAGACGGACGATGATCGACCTCAGACGGATGAGGACAGCTACACAGCCTGTGTCTGCCCTCGCACAGGAAGTTGATGTGTTGGAGAAGTACAAGGACATGCCTGTGCACATCGACAACAAGCTGAAGCTGAGGACCAACACAGAGGCTGAATACATGAAGGGGATGAGCTGGTTCAGGCTCAGCAGCAAAACGATGGAAATCACTGAGTTTGTGAACACGGTTTACTTTGATATGGTTTGCTGCATCGTAGCTGGTGACACCAGCAGACTGAATAAACTGATCAGGAACGCTGGCTCTGTGATTGGCCACAAAGTGGACACTTTTGAAGCTGTGGTGTATAATCCTGACCACCCTCTGCACTGCTCAGTGGACAGGCAGCCACACATCTAGTAAGCCATTTTATAAGAGGTTTAGTCTTGGTCTTGTGGAAGATGATAGATGGATGTTTTCTTTTTTCATATTTAAATTTATGCTCATTTTACTTTACTGTATTTACTGTGAGGTAAAGGTAGTTTTACCTGAGCTATACTATCCTAGTTTTTAAAACTATTTTGTTATCAGTTGTATTTAACTTCTTTTTTTTTTAGCTGCTATAACAAAGAAATTTCCCAACCTTTGGAATAAATATATTCCCTCATTATTCCCTCATTATTCCCTTTATTCTTTTCCAACTCCTGGGGGAACTTTCTGGCTCTTTAGCTGCTAAATGTTCCACTGTCTGTGTGCTGCTTGGTGCTGGGCAGTGAATATAAAGTGTCATTTTATACGTATTTCCCCTGAAAACAGTTGATGCGCTGAGTGCTGAGAATGAGCCAAAACAGCCGTGGGCCACAACAATGACCTGAAAGATGCTAAAAGAAACCTGAAAGAAGCAAAAGAGGAAATTCAAAGAGGACAAATTGAACTGTTCTCTTATTTTCCCACAAGTTACGGTGTTAAACGGGGCTCATTAGTGAGTGTAAGCAGAAGTTATCCCTGTGAGCCAACATTTCAGGAAAGTTTAGTACTGCTCTGAGTATGACAACAAACCTTATTTGTATCACACTTTATGTATGCACAGGATAGTGCAGTTCAAAATATAAGAAAAAATAAGAACAAATGAACTAAAACTCAACAATTGGAACAGATATATGTAGAAATAAAATGAAAACAAATAGAAAAAGATGCACAGCACATGCAGTGGTATAATATAAAACACTGAAGGATAAGTGAATAAAATGGAATCATTCTGATGAAAGGGATTAATAGATTTAAAGAGATAAACAAATGAAAAAAATTACAAACTTTACAATCTAGTTACAATGTAACTACATACAAAAGTAAGCAATATCTCTAAAGCCTAATCAAAAGCTAAAGAGGGTTTTAGTTTTAGTTTACCTGAACAGATTTTTAACATTTTCTCAAGTCCTCCTGCAGACTGCAGGTCAGAGCGTAAAAGCTCAAAGCTGCCTCCCAAAGGTGCCTATGTTGCACTTTGGAGCTACTTGTGCTAGAGGACCTGAGGGACCATACTGGTTCGTGCGCTTTAAGTATATGAGGCATAAAGCTGAGCAAGACCATTCGGTTCTTTAAGAACAAGTAAAGGAATCCGAAAATCAAAATGAAAACTGACAGGAAACCAATGTGAGGACAGGCGTGATGCATTCTCTCTTTGTGGGCTGCAGAATACTTCAGGGTCAGCTGATTTATAGCATTGATTTATAGCATAGGAGCCTGTTTGATTTAAAGGCTTCAGTTTTCAGTCTTGCTCAGGGAGGGAACCGCCTGCACTTTAGCAATACTGTTGAGGTGGTCAAAGGCTGATCTGGAGACAGAGTCCTGAAGCTAAATTGAACACCACACTTAGGTCTTTTGCTTGGTGGCCCAGGATAAGAATAAGGAAATTTAATATTGCAATTAGTTTCCTACTTTCCTCATTTTTGATTGTGGATTTCCTTATATGGTCACCTACTCTCCAGCTTTCAAGCACCGCGTGCTTCCTCTGCATCCTTCCAGAAGTTGGTCAATCAGAAGAAAGTAGGCTTCTTTGGGATGGGTGGACTGGCTTAAAAAAAAGTTTATTTCAGGTAAGAAAAAGCAGAGGGTCTGCATAAAGGACTAGTTTAGGACAGATAGTGACTTAAAAAAACCTGTGAATCGTGCAAAGCTGCTCTACTGGAATCCCACAAGAAGATAAATAAATAAATACAAAATCGAGAGCTGGAAACGAACATGAGAGACCCTCTTAAAGGATTAACCAGCTGCCAATATTCCTTTAACCATCAGTAAATCCCATTAAAAGACAAAACCAAATCTGTCAATACTTTTTGTCCCCTTTCCTTCCTTTTGCACATTTAAGCCTGTTTGTTCCCACTGAAGACAGCTCACAAGTATACAGCAGTATTTCCAAAAAGGTGCTGAGTAATGCCCTAAAAGAGCTGGCGACTGTAGTTTTTAGCACATGTTACTTAAAGTATTTTCAGCGGTGGATTAATACACAGCTGGTGTCCCAGTGAGTATCTGGGGCAGCAACATGGTATGTGGGTTGAGTCCAAATGAACTACGGTGGGTGGAGAAACATGTCATCAAGTGCAGCAGTGTGTTTTTGCTCGCAGGAAGAGAAATATAACACCACGACAGACTTATTACGAAGAACAAGTGAGGTCACCTCCAGGAGTTTCCCATCATGCTTTGAGTCGGTAGAGACAGGCGGGAGCGTTTGTCTCGGCAGTGTGAAATGTCGCAGCTCTGTGGCGTTACGGTACCTGTTTGAACTGAAGAATCTGCACCCAGTTGTCCAAGAAGCAACTGATTTCTGAACAGTTGATTTTTTTTTTATGTGCGTGTGTGTGTGTGTGTGTACTTCATCCATAAAGTGTGTGTTTGGATCAGTATGGTGAAGATGCAACTTTGGCTTTGTATGGAGGGCAAAACAGGATTTAAACAAACAAATGCAGAAATAAAAAGTGATAAAGAGAAAACTTCATTAAATATTTTTGCCATTTATTGTCTGAACCCTGAGGCACACAACAGACACTCACTGTTGTACCTCTCTCCTGACCTCCTCCATACATATTAACAGAAATTTGATCAAAAAATGTAACATTTGGATTCATCGCTCCAGCAGACCTGAAGCCACTGATTACCTCAGCCTGTTCTCCTTGTTTCCCTAAGAGCTTCTTGACAGCCAGCGTTCCACTGAGATTATTTCTGATGAGGCTTCAGTGAACAGTGTGAATCACCTGAAGGGTCTGATGCGTCTCTCAGGTCCTGCGTCAGGTCTTTGCTGGATTTCTTTCCTAGGATGTGACTTTCAGATACTGTAATTGTTTTTAGGGTCTGACACTTCTTCTTTTGTCCTCCACTTGTCCAGACACACTGCACACCATGCTGAGATATGCCAACAGCTAACAGCTCTTTGGGAATCATATTGCTGGTACAAAAATACTGTTTCATGCCTGTTAAACTTTTTTATTGTTGGCATTTTTCCTCGATTCATCTAAAGAAATGTGACATGCTGCTAATAGCAAAGTGCCTAAAGATACAATTTAAAATGGGCTCTTTGGTAAGTTATGTGTTGAGACAACACTGGCTCATCCCTTGACTTAGGAGCTATTTTATGTTTGAATGATTCATCATCAGTGTTAAGTGGCTTTACAAAAATACAACAAACAAAAATATTTCTTCGGTCAGGTGCAAGGATGCCTTCTATTTTCACTCTTATGAAGTTTTGACCATTAAACTTTAATATAAAAAAAATGAAAGAAGTGCAAATATTAGTCATTGCTGATAATACTAATTAGTGGAGTGCTACAGACTGGAGGAAAGCAAAAAATGTCACCCCTGACATCATCGGCAGGTGAGTTGACAGTACAGACAGAGGACGACAAATACCGAGCACCGTTGGCAATACTGTGTGTGTGTGTGTGTGTGTGTGTGTGTGTGTGTGTGTGTGTGTGTGTGTGTGTGTGTTACAACCAGTATTGACAGTTTCATCTGTTTTTTTCTGCCAACAACAAACCGTGAAAACAAACCAAGGAGAAGCTGCACTTCACGCACACTCACTCACGCGGACGCATGCGCACAGCCAGGCAACGAGCCGCTGTGACATTTGTCTTCCACTTGTATTTTGTTTTGTTTGTTTTTTCGGATGTAGTTTAAGCTCCTCTCTTTCGCTCTCTGTCGCTGTGTGTGTGTGTGGTTTGTGCGTTTGCGTGTGTGGTTGTGTGTGTGTGTGGGGTGGCGCATGCGCAGCACTAACTCTCTGCTCAGTGCAGCGCAGAGCGCGCGGCACTCCGCTGCTCCCACAGAGTTGATCAGTGTCCGGATACCTGATGGATGAATGGGATGGATGATCGATAACCGATCAGTTAAACCCGGCGCGCACTCACAGAGCGGAGACTCTGATCGCTTCAGTATTGATGATCAGTGGATGGTAGGCAGCTGGCAGTGTGAGCGGAGTTGTGCGCTTCCAACAGGACTCTACTTTCTTTATCCATCCATCCTCGTCCTCCGGTAAGTCACCTTCCACCTCCTTCTTTTCTCGCCTTCCATTCATTCTTCTTCACACGCGTCTTTCTTTTTCTCTTCTTTCCTTTGATGGTTGAAGGTTATGAAAAGGATTCCACACGAACGCACTGGTTCGTTTAAATGTAACCTATAGTTTCCCGACCCGACTGACTGCTACATATATCTCATTTGATTTTTATTTCTCTTGTACGTCCCCAAATTACTAAATTTAGCCTACATGAATGCACTCTTCACCAAGTAGGTTACTACAAGTATCAAGCGTAAAGATAGCCTAAGGCAGAGACATGACCCCTAGGAGTATATGGTGAGGTTATATGTCATAAATTATTATCAGCGATGCGCTGATAGTTGTTGAGGTTTCTATTTTGGAATTGCCACTAATTATTTTGATTATGAATATGTTTGAAGATGGAGAGAATCGCATCTCTTTCAGTCACCCGGAGCCGTTAAGTGACACGTTCACTTGCCTTGTTTTACAGTCAGACCTTTACATTATGCAGTTTAAGGGAATTAAGCAGGAGGAAAAAACTGTAAAGTTACCAAAAATAATCACCAATTTCTTAATTAATGTATTCCTCATTCAGATTATTATTTTTTTTGCATTGCTGCAGAAGTTATTAAATGAGCATAATAGAGAGGAAAAAAAAGATAATTCACATTTGCTTCTAGGTGCAATGTACTTGAGTAAAATGCCTATCAACACTGAAAAATACACAGTAAAAGGCCAGAACTGTCTTAAATCTTCATGCCACAGATTCAACAAGCTGCTGGAAACATTTCTCGCAGATTTTGCACCAGATTTGTCAGCTGCACATCCATGATGTGAATCTCCCGTTCCACCGCATCCCAAAGGTGCTCTGTTGGATTGAGATCTGGTGACCGTGGAGGCCATTTGAGTGCAGTGAACTCATGGTCATGTTCAAGAAACCAGTTTTAGATGAGTTGAGCTTTGTGATACGGTGTGTTATCCTGCTGGAAGCAGCCTTTAGAAGATGGGTACACCGTGGTCATAAAGCGATGGACATGGTCAGCGACAATAGTCAGGTAGACTGTGGTGTTTAAATGATGCTCAGCTGGTACTATAGACCCAAAGTATGCCAAGAAAGAGATTGTTATACCTTGGTTATAACAAGTGGTTATTCGAGTTAATGTTACCTCAAACAATTCTGGCCATTTTCTTCTGACCTCTAGCATCAACAAGGCATTTTCAGCCCAGAGAAATGCACCGACTCATTATTTCCTCTTTTTCAGCCCATTGTCTGTAAACCCCAGAGATTGTTGTGTGGGAATATCTCAATACATCAGCAGCCTGTCTGATACCAACAACCATGCCACATTCAAAGTCACGTCAGTCACTTTTCTTCTTCATTCTGATACTCAGTTTGAACTTCAGCAGGCTGACTTGACTATGGCTACATGCCTAAATGCAGAGTTGCAATTGAGTTGCTGCCATGTGATTGGCTGATTAGATATTTCCATTAACAAGCAGCTGAACAGGTGTACCTACTATACAATGTGGCTTGTGAGTGCAAAAATTCATTCTCTAGTAAAATATAAAAAAAATATTTAAAAAATTATTCTGGAGTTATCGTACATTTGTTAGGGGCAGTGGTTTTGTTAAAACAGGAAGTAACCAGAGAACAATTAACTACCAGTGAAACCCGATGATAGGATAGAACAGAAGGAAGGCTCAGGAACAAAATAAGAAAGAATAAGAACACAGGACGGGGACCATAAACTACATGGCAGCAAATCAAACAGTGGAAAACTGGCTGGATTCATTTATCAAATTTAAAGCATTTAAAAACTGTCAAATGTAAATGCTATTGGTGATACTTTTAAAATCAGCGATGAGGGAGAGAGAAAACAGCATATTCATGTTTGCCTGAAAACATGCTTGTTGCAAACAGCACACACACACACACACACACACACACACACACACACACACACACACACACACACACACACACACACACACACACGTCATGGAGATGTTAATTTTCACACAGATGACAGTATGAGGTAAGTGTGTGTGTGTCTCTGGCTCTGGACTGTGAAAGGGTTAACACAGGTGAGCCCTGGAGTCTTAAGGACTCGGCGCATGTTAGAGGTTACGGGAATGATAAGGAGTTAATCACTCTAATATTGATTCCTGATCAGCTGGACTATAGCAATTTCTGCAGCTCTGACAGACACAGACATGGAAACTGACTTTGGCCTGAGATACTTCATCCTTTCCTTTCCTTTCCTTAACTTGTACCTCCATTTTTCTTGTTTTTTGGTGGCACTTGTGTCTCCCTGGAAGAGCTGGAGGAGGTGGCCAGGGTGAGGGAGGTGTGGGTCTCTCTCTTCCCCATAACCAAAACCCTAATAAGTATCAGGATGGATTGATGAATGGATGGATGGCTGGTTTTTGATTATCTCCAGACTATAAAGGCCTCTAAATCTATCAGAGGGTTGTTATGGTGAAATATAAAAACTGGGACTAATGACATAAATACAGTATTAGAGAATCTAGGATGTACAAAGAGTTAACTAGTGGAAATATTGCAGGACCAGTTTAAGATAAGTGGAAAGCTCGTACTGTAGACAGGATAGCAGAGGACTGCTGAGGACCAGTGCTGGGACTGGTAGGACTAAAAAAGAAGAATTAGCCAAGGTTTGGTAGAAAACTGACTGCAGGACTGCAGAAGAACAAACTTTTGGAAAACACCTTCAGGGGTGAATATTTTGAACTTGGCCAACCTGGCTGTGAGGTCACACTTATATTGCAGCCTGTTCACTGGTGTGCTCTCGCTCTTGACGGTACTTGGTCAGTTGATCAATTATTTGTTGGTTTATTCCTTTCCTTTCCTTTCCTTTCCTTGTACCTCCATTTTTCTTGTTTTTTTTTCTTTGTGACCTGGAAACTAAGTTTTCTCCATTGTTCAGTGCAAAGTGAGCAGAGCATCCATCTTTATGTCCTTCCTTCCTTCTTTCCTTCCTTCCTTCCTTTCTTCCTTCGTTCATTTGTTCCTTCCTTCTGTTTGATTGCTGCTCTTTGTTTTTATGTTTTGACCTTCACTCTGTCTCTCAGTCCTCTCTGTGTCTAATTAACACCAGTTAGCTTAACTAAAGCGGGGGTCTTCTGTTGCAGACAAAAAGTGGAAGCTGAAAGTCAGAGACGGAGCAGAAAAACGTTCACACTGAGCTACAGAAAGCCCCAAAGAAACAGGGCGTATCTGAGTAGAGTAGATGAGGGTTAACAGTTTGAACAAGGCAATAATAAATAAACATGGTTGTATTGTTATTACATGGTTAATGATCCTGTTGTTGTGAGTCTTAGACCATTTTAACTGAGTAAATGTCTGTTAGATATACAAACTTCCCGACATTTCAGCAGAGTGCATGCTATGATAGTGTTTGTGTGAAAATGAGGGCGGCGTGCTGGTGTGGTGGTTAGCACTGTCACTTTACAACAACAAGGTCGGTTTGAACCTCCTCCTCTGTGGATTCCTCCGGGCACTCTGGCTTCCACATACAGTCCAAAAACTGTGAGATGTGTTAGGCTAATTGGTGATTAAATAAAATGGCCTCGGTGTGATTGTGAGAGTGTCTGTTTCTCTGTGCTGGCCCCCGGAGACCTCTCCAGCCAGCGACTGCTTATCCAACTTATGGTAGTTATGGGACAAGGGGCTAAGAACATGGATGGATTAAAAACAACAAAACGAAAGCTAAGCCACTTGTGATAGAAGTGATCGTAGGTCAGGATGTGTGTGATTAGTCAAGTAAACCATTGCTATGACTGTTTATTGGCACCAGGAATACTAGCAGAAATGTACCACTTTCAGTACAGGCATGTTGATGTCAGCTTGTATTTTAAAAATTTTAGGCAAGTGTTTTGGTATACTTTTAAAAGTTTCAAGTTCAATCTGCTAGTAAACTATAGCCACCATGAACATCTGAAATAGTAGCATCTACAGTCCTGTGAAACAGAAAGTTTTCCCATGCCTCTGTGCAGTCCTGTGAAAAACTAAGTACACTCTTACTGCTTTCATGAGACCTAAGAGGGCACGTAGCAGCCAGACACTTGCCAGTTCTACTAGAAGTGACATGCCAGCAAATTCAGTCCGAGGTCAGATTGTGCAATGCTCGGAGAAACTGAAAAAACCCCGAGACTGTTGGACTCTACAGACTTTAGTTACCATGTTAAATGTTAAAATTCATGACACTACAATGAGAACAACACAGAACAAGTATGTTTTTTGGAGGGGTTGCCAGGAGAAAGCCTGATCTGTAAAAAGAACGTGGCAGTACAGCTTAGCTTTGCAAAGCTGCATCTCAGACTTCTGGAACAATTTCCTTTGGACAGATGAGAACAAATGGAAATGTTTGGGTTTAATGCACTAAATGTCAAGCACGGTGGTGGAGGAGTCATGATTTGGGCTTTTTGCAGCTACAGGACCTGGGAACCTTGAAGTCACTGAGTCAACCATGAACTCCTCTGTATACCGAAGAGTCAAATGTGAGGCCATCTGTCCGGCGATTAAAGCTTGGCCACAACTGGTTCATGCACCACGACAATAATCACCATGACCTCAAATCCGCAGCAGAATGGCTGAAAAAGAAAAGAATCAAGTTATTGTTGCTAATGGTGGTTCTACAAGCTGCTGAGTCAAAGGGTGCGCTTCGTTTTCCACAGGATTGTATAGAGTTTCCATACATAATGAGCTGACAGTTCTGGCTGATATCAAGCAATGATGAGAGCTGTTTCTGTGTATACTGAGGTAACAGATATGATGTGCAGGTGGTGGTGGCAGAAAGGCAAGCTGGCGAAATGTTCACAGAGCCTCTTCCATGTTGGCCGGCTGACCTTTATCATTGGGACTAAACCCAAATAGAGCAAGAGGCATGTGTCTTAACAAAATAATAATAATAAAAAATAATAATAATAGACTGCATTAAGATGCTGAAGGGCCATCAGGATGCAATGTTAACCGTCAGACTGCCTGACAGGTTATTGGTTTCTTTTGTCCAGTTGTACAGTAAATGTAGATTTATCCTACTGTAAGACACACACTTGTTCTCCTCCACACAAATCAATTTTACCTATTTATAGAGCATGACCACATTACTAAACACTGCATTTGTGTGTGCGTCTGCCAGGACTCCAGCAGTGGGCAGATTGAGAAGCAGCATGTTGTTACGTCAGGACAGATTAGTTTAGAAACCTGCAGAGAGCGCACACACATACACGCACACACACACAGTGATGTAAGCACAAACTGTTCTTTCTGTACAAAATCTATTGTATTTTTATTGCGTGTATGTGATTGTGTGTGCGTGTGGACTGACAGCAGACAGGTGTAATGAGCTCACTGTAACAACTTTATTTTTGCTCTGTTAGAGCAGAGATTTGACATCAATATTTAATTAAGATCACATTACATGTGGATTAATTATTTAATATGAGGTGGGGACATAACTGTTGCTGAGAATGTCAGTGCCCCCCTCTGCATATATTAATTGGAAGCCTGCAGCCAGCCAGCTTAGCTTAACATACAGAAGCAGCTGGCCTGACGTCACAAATCCAACATCTTTAAAGCTCGCTGGTGAACATGTAATTCTGTCTTTATACTACACAACAGCCAAAACAACATGACGTAATGTCACGTGTCAGGGTGCATCTGGGCTGAGAGCAGTGATTCCAGTGTTTATGCTAAGCTGACCATTTTGCAACCATAGACAATATAAATGCCACATAGCCACTGTGAAGTCGCCCAATGATTTGTAAAATCCAAATATTAAAAAAAAAAAAAAAAAATCTAAATATCAAGCCTTGAGTTGAGAGCTTCACATAGATGGCATAAAAGGTGGAAGTAGCTACTGTGAAGTCATCCACCGGTTTGCGAAGTCCCATTTTGAAGCCTTGAGATGAGCGTTTTTGCCGTTTCCACCGCGGTGTTTTGAAACCAGATGTGATGTGAAAGAGGCAGGTCTGACTGTGAAACCACAGCATACCACGGATAATTCTACTTCCTGAAACACGGTATGACCGCAATTTACAAAACGAACTTAATATTTTATTCAGTAGAAGAAGAAGAAGCTACTTTCGACTGCTCCCTTGTCACAAGGGGTCGCCACAGTGTGTAGCTTTGCATGTTTAATTTGATTTTTACACCAGATGTCCTTCCTGACTCAACCCCAAAGGGGACTTCAGTGTTTTATTTAGTATGACCTGAATTGAGTGACAGAGCCAATAAACTCAGCAGAAAATTTGCAGTCTTTTATAAGCCTCTCTGCAGCTTCTCCCCTCCTGGCATACCCCCTAAACTCCATCCCCACAGAGACGGTGCCACCACAAAACAAACCGAAAACCAGCAAAAAACAATTTAAGCTTAAAAACTTACAAAGAAAGAACAATATAGCAACTGCATCAAAGAGTAAATCAATTAAATATGGACTATTAAGCATTAGGTCTCTCTCTTCTAAATCCCTGTTAGTAAATGATTTAATAATTGATCAACATATTGATTTATTTGTGCCTTACAGAAACCTGGTTACAGCAGGATGAATATGTTAGTTTAAATGAATCAACACCCCTGAGTCACACTAACTGTCAGAGCACTCAAAGCACAGGCTGAGGAGGAGGAGTGGCAGCAATTTTTCACTCCAGCTTATTAATTAACCAAAGACCCAGATAGAGTTTATTGCTTAATTCAGAATGACCTGAAAGTAGCAGTTGAGACCATGAAGTCATCAGGAAAGTCTTTACTGAGGTCACAGAAGAAGTGAGCTGAGGGCTGTTTTCCCACAAACTTTTATAGAACTGGAAGTCTTTTTACAACCACAGGGAGTCGCCCCCTGCTGGCCAATAAAAAGAATGCTGTGCTTCTGAGACAGAGACGCTATATCCATCTTTTAAGTGTCTGTTCTTGTGGCATCCTTTCCACTAACTCACAGTAAGAAGGGTACTTCCAAAATGCCAAATTATTCCTTTGCCGTGCGGTTGTTGCATTACTGTTGTTACATCTGAATTAAAACTCAGAGTAAATAGTGTTTGTTTGGTAGGTTTGTCGCTGATAATGCTGCAGCACATACACATTGTTCGCCTTGACAACAGTGTGAAACAGCCCTTCTGTGTTGACCCTGGCAGGCGGTGTTCTGTGACTTTAGCAGCGACGCCGAGAGTATTGCAGTGTGCGGAGTAGTTAGCTCCATGCTGCCTACAGTGCATAGCGCTAACAGCTAACCACGTCATTACTCCCATTCTGTCTGGTGTGATTTATGGTGCTACCTGTGTGTATGTGTGTGTGTGTGTTTGCACCTGCTCCCATGTTGTCTCAGGAAGTTTTAATTAATTTACTGTCATGTGACAAAGAGGAAATGTTGACAGTAATGAAATGTGATTGGGTGATTATTATCAGAAACACAATCAGAGGCCTGAGATAATGTCCAGCTGTGTGTGTGTGTGTGTGTGTGTGTGTGTGTGTGTGTGTGTGTGTGTGTGTGTGTGTGTGTGTGTGTG
>JAVDPK010017542.1:0-12650 GCA_034780415.1 Cichlasoma orientale | reverse complement strand
AACCCAGAGAAAACAGAACTACACACAAAAGGAAATCACAATCAAAAGTGAAAACAAAACATAACCAAAACACAAAATGCTGGGCCACCGGCCCAGGATCATGACAGCTACATGATGAGAGTGAAGCAGTGTGGGGATCTCTGGCCTCTGTAAAAACAGATTTGACTCCACTTACAGCTGACGAGCATACCATCATAGAAGAAACACTTCTTGTGCTTGCTCCTTTCCATCAAACTACAGTGGATTTGTCTGAAGAGAGGCGAGTGTCAGGGTCAAAGGACATCCCAATGATGAAAATGCTCTATCTTGCACTAGAGAGTAATGCTTCAACCTTGCACACCCAGGCAGCCATACACCTAAATGAACACCTGAAGCATCGAGTCACAGACACTGCTTCCAATCTGGAGTCATTAATTGTGTTGACCCTAGCAACACTTCTAGACCCCAGATTTAAATCATTTGGGTTCCGCAGTTCCTCCAAGTGTAATGAAACCATTAGTAGACTGCGGTCAGAATGTGTGTCTGTAATCGGACGCACAAATGAGCCTGAGCTGGGACCGTCTTCACAACAGCTGTCTGCACCCCCTTCAGGCATGTTATTCAGCATTATTTGTTTGTTGTTGTTTGGAAATCATGTACTAAAATGCCAATTTGTTGTTTTTTAGATAACCTTTGGCAACATCTTGACATCGAAGCTAGCAGGCAGACCCAAAGTGCCTCAGCTGATGCCATCCAGGAGATGCAAAGATACTTGGCAGAGGGCAATATTGGCAGGTCCCAGGATTCTTTGAGATACTGGGACAACCAAAAGACAATCTATCCAAACCTCTTCCACCTTTCCTTACAATTTCTCTGCACTCCAGCCTCATCTGTGCCATGTGAGCAGGTGTTTTCTACAGCTGGAGAAGTTGCATCAAAAAAACGTAACAGACTCAATTTCAAAATGTTGGGGAAACTTATTTTTTTGAATAAAAAATTGTAAGAAAAAAATCCCAGTCCACAAGCATCCTCATTCACAACACGTTCACTTATATTTTCACGTTATGATACATGATACATGTTCACATTATTTATTGACTGTATCTAAAAATATCAGATATTTTAAATTTAAATGAAGAAATAATACAATATAAAATACAATGACTTAAATTATATTATTGTATATACTAGGTCATCACATCAGTGTCAATTGAGTCTGCCAACTAGGTTGCCTGTAGGGATTTTTAAGTTCCAGCAGGTGTCAATATTCAGTGACACAGTATCAACACAATATCAATACAGTTTGGCGATGTGTCGAAACGCTTCATGACGCCTCATCTACCCATCACTAGTATACAGGAACATCTGTGCCGAGTATGGCCTGGAAGTCCTGAGATCAAAATGGGATACACCGCAGAAGGTGGTCCAGAATAACAAAGCTAAGATCCTATGGGACTTCCAGACAGACAAACTTGTGATGGCTAACGTTGGGGTTCTGTTTTATATCAAATAACGGATGGACAAAAAGGTAAACTCCAGGAAATTAATTAAACAGTGGATCAACCAAATAATAAACTATTAAATAATTAAAAACAATAAACATTGGACATAGAACATCAGATATAAAGTGTGAACTTCTCAGTCTCTGTCTATCCTAATCTTAAAGGTCTTGCCACTGTACGTACACTTAACGTCAACATGTCCTGTTATTAATCTGAACAAGATTGCTCTGTACGATTAAATGAAAACACTGACAAAGATGAACACTTTGTACACGATGAGCCATGAGAGAAACCACGGCTCTCGCCGTCTGTTTTGATTCTGATAACGTGCCTCTATAAAATGTTTTGGTTACTGAGGAGCAGCAGGCTCTCTCTAGGCAGAGGCCTCCACATGATGTGTACATTTTTAATTCTGATGCTTCAGTATTAAATATTCTATTTTTCTAATTGAAGAGTTTCAGGTGTTTTCCTTCACAATAAAAAGAACGCATTAACACTAACCAACTGGAAGGAAGAAGGCCGTAGTGATAGACGTTGCAATACCAAGTGATGGCAACATCAGGAAAAAAGAACATGAGAATCTCGATAAATACCAAGGGTTCAGAGAAGAGCTAGAAAGGCTGTGGAAGATGAAGGTAACAGTGGTCCTCGTGGTAATCGGAACATTTGGGGCAGTGACCCCCAAACAAGGAGAGTGGCTCCAGCAGATTCCTGGAACAACATCAGAGATCTCTGTCCATAAGAGCGCAATACTGGGAAGAGCTAAGATACCGCGCAGGATCCTCAAGCTCCCAGGCCTCTGGTAGACGACCTGGGCTTGGAGGGCAAAAAGATCGCCCATAGGGGGGAGCTGGGATTTTTTTCTCAATATTTTTTAAATTAATTAATTCATTCATTCATTCATTTTACAGTGTAGCACTTTATCCCACTTACTCCAGAATTTCTCTTTCTCTTCTGACATCCAACCCGTGGGGCATACACACTGGCAACATTCAACAGCATCTTTCATTATTAGTTTTAATCTGCCTATAGATATTTACAGGTAACCATGTCACACAGGACTTACATTTTTTTTTAATTCAGCTGTGTCAGGCTGTGGGCTTCAAAACCAAAACAATGTGGCAATATATGCTAAGATGGTCAGTAGGCCTGGAAAAAACCCCTAAAAGACAAAAACTAAAAGAAACAGCTGCTGACAGTTCTGAAGAGTGACACCTCTATACTGTATACATTCAAACAGAAAAAGGAGAAATAGAGTAATATTTAATAAATATTGTAGGTATTTTCAATCAGAAGGTTCATGTTATAGTTATGATTTCCTTAGCCCTAATTTATAATGCACTGGATTATTGTGACTAAACCAATAAACCTGCAGGCTAATAATAAAATAATTTTTCATACCTGGTAAAGCACAGATTAATTCAACTGAACCATTCTAGCTATTTTTCCACAACTGAACATCTTTCATTTGTCCACAAGATGGAGTCATAAAACAAGCTCTTAATTTCCATGACTAAACAGAAGATTTAGTCTATAGATTTTTAGCGCCTATTCAGCAGCCTCATAACAGTCAAAAAAGGGTGGTGGTAAATCCATCAGACTCCAACATTCTTGACATCATCCTGATCAAAAAACTCAATGCCACACCTATTGTATTTTTTTAAGACGTTACCATGGCGATGTCTCAACTGTTCCATGTTATTCCAATGAGGGAAAATTTAACATTTCTTTAATAGAAAAATTACCATGTAGTTTCTCATAAATATATGAAATTTGGTCCAACATTCTGTTCATCATCCTGATCAAAAAAGCCAATCAAACCCATGTCATATTTTGTGCATTGTTGCCATGGAGATGACCAACATTTACGATATTTTACTATGAGGATTCTAGAAGACTGTAAAGGGCAACAACCAAATTCTGGCCAGAACATTAGCCGTCAAGGTTTGGCACCAGCCCTGGGGTGGTGGCCGGTGAGGGCCTATTATTGCTGCTTGTGGCTATATTTATTTATTTGACCCAGTGAAACCAAAATTGGTCTGCATCATCTAGACAAGTAGGCCATCAAAAGTTGTCTAAGGTTTTGGACAATATTAAATGGTCTTGTCACAGGAGGGTGCTGAATTTTGCCTTCATTTTGGCGTTTTACAGCCTCACATTTTCTGTCATCACTCGTGCATGCTTTGTCCCATTTGTCCCAAATTTGAATCACTTATGTACCCTACCTGAATCCATAAATGGAGAAACACAATAGCCACAATAGCACCCGCTACATAAATAAACAAATGTTTACATGGAGAGGAAAACACTATAATCAGGGCTAACAAGGGTCGACTGAGTGCAGATGTCTGTAAGTTGTGCTCACGGTAATTCAGCATCTTAGCTAGCACTACTGAAGAAGAGCAAAAATAAAGGGAGTATCGTGTGGCAGGTAATTTTAAATGTAGTGTTTTAAATGCTCAACAAATATCAGTAAACACACAAAAAGTGTCTGCAGTCTCTCACACAGTGTGTCTGCTAGCTAAAAGAACAGCTGCTGTATTTCCAGGGAGAGAAAAGAATGAGAGAGAAGTTCGCTCAGAGATGCAAGAACAGGACAGGAGAGGAAGAAGAGAGGTTCGATTTAAAGGTAAATATTGCAGTTTAGTGTGTAATACGCTGTACTGTATTTACAGTAAAGCTCTGTGCTGGACTGGAGCATATTGTGTTCATGGTCACAGTTACAGGTTACATGAAGTGTAGCAGAGATGAGCAGTTCTTATATTCCCTTTCACAGTTTGTGTCCTATGTAATAGATTGAGTACATTCATTAGAATTAAAATTTAGATTGGAATAAGGTTTGTATTCCCATGTATCATTATATATTATTACAATAATATATAATGAGGTTCAGTTAGCTTTAGGCAAAAATAGCTGGTAGAAACGTCTTCTAAAGAGCTACTTTTACTTTGTTATTCTGAGTACATTTCAGAGCCTGTACTTATTTACTTTTACTTGAGTAAAGAAGTTGAACCAGTACTTCAACTTTTACCAGAGTAGGTTTTAAACACAAGTACTTGTACTTCCACTTGTAATTTTGACACCTCTGCTGAGACCTTAATATATGGTATAAAGATGAGCCTACCTTTGTATTCACATGGTTTTGTTCAGAATCAAGGTGTAATGTGCACTTCAGTTTGGATGCCTGAGTGTTGTTATGAACTGTGAATAAGACATTTACTGCTCATAGTTTATTGGTGTCAATACAGTGAGTATAGTTTTGAACACAAGTACTTGTACTTCTATTTAGGTACAGAATGTCTGCACTTGTGCCACCTCTGTCGCCGCTTGTGGCTTTAATTTAAATTCAATCCTTTGGATGAGATGGATGGTGGAGGGAGGACTCAGCACTTTTATTTAATTACAATCAAAAGATACAGGCAGAAGTTAATCTCAAAATGTAAAATATATTTTACTTGTTCGGGTCAATTTAATTCAGTTTTATTTATATAGCACCAAATCAGTTCAAGGTACTTTACATTGTAAAGTAAAGACATACAATAATTAATATTGGTAACTTTAAAATATTTAAGTTTATCGGATCATTAAGGCAACAACTTCTTTTAAGTTTCTCAGGTTTACAGCATCCATAAAAAAGTACAATACTGCAGTCCTTACTATTACTTCACAGCAACAGTAAACAGGTAGTTGACAATCCTCTTACAAGTGTTTGTGTTAATGTACTTTTTTGCTTTTTATTTTTACAGCATAGAACAATCTGTTTTAATAGAGAGTAAACTACTGTGTTTATTTTTAGCTATAGGTAAAAGATTAGATTAGTGTTTACAGTTCAGGCTGGCTCATTGAAAGGTTAAGAATATGCACCAGTCCAACAGTTAAATAAATACTCATACTAAGTGATTGATCGTCAGCTCTAGTTTGCAATAGGACATTGACAAAACAAACCAGGGAACCCCCCCCCCCCCTTTAAAAATCCAAAACAATTATTGGAGAGCAGTGAATCTTTGTAATCTAATTGTGCTCTATGTGTTCTTTTTGAGCTTTTAAACTAATTCCTGATTGATCACTAATTATCAGTGACAGGCTCTCTAGAGAGAGCCTCTCCCTTCTTTTTTCACCAAGTGAAAGCAGCTTTAAGTTTCAAAGAGACAACTCTGCAGCTTGCTCTCACAGCTCAATATTGTTCACAACGTTTGAGTAATCATCATAGCCTTTTTTCCCCAATGAAGAAGGTGGAGCTTCCCCACAATAAAGCACTGGAATCCCAATAACATTTACTGGATGGCACAATAGTCTGGGATGTAGGCAAGTAGTATGACTGTGTCATCATTTTCAGGAATATGTCCATATCAATCAGCTGTTGAACTTTAATTCTCAAGTCCTGGTGCAATTTATCTTTGTATTGACTGTGATGCAGAATCAAAGACATGGAACTCATAACCTTCTCTGTATAATGACAGAAGTGTCTTTTAATAGCAGATTGACTGAGCTTGGCTGTTTAGATGTGAATTACTGCCAACAAAAGCATTAACAAAGCGCATCATCAATGACAATGTATTTATTTCTTTCAAGGTCAGATCAATTGAGGTGCAGGTTTTGTCCTGGAAATCTATTCCTTCAATTTGCACAGTGCAGCAGGATCCAGGCTATGAAAGTGGAGGTGCTGTGGTTACGGCTTTGTGATATGGAATATTTTGAAAGGATACTTGTAAAGATTAGGTAACAAGAAAAATATATGCACAAGTTTTCCAAGCTATATTTTTGTAATTATTACAACAATTTCATAATAGCCATTATTACAGTTGCCCTCAGTCAGTTTTCATCACTCATTAAAGGTTTGGAACCTTTTTTCAAATATAATGTCCCAAAATAGGCTCCTTTCTCTTAAATTTGAGGATTTGAAGCTTTTCTTATCACATGTAATAGGGGAGTCTTTATCTTTCTAACATTGTGAAAAGTGGCAGAGGGTTTGGCAAGAATTGTTTTGTATTTACGGACAAGTATAATTTTTACATAAGCAAAAGACAGAATGCTACCAAAGTAATAAGGGAACGATTCCCAGTGTCAAAGTTGCTGCAGGCCACATTTCACAAATAATTCCATTAAAAATACGAATAAAAGGCACAAAGAAAGTGGAAGTGTCCACTTTACTAACTCTACTTAGTGAATGTGAGGCCTAACACACAGCGATCGGCTACACTTTCCTGTACTGGAACACCTTACCACTCCTGAATCTGGTATCTAGCTGAATGAGTTTTCCCTTAGTTTTTTTTGTAGCTGACAGTAAGCATGCTTTTTAGTGCTCTTAAGGTGGGCATTTTAACCATAGACTGTATAAAAAATGCAGGTAACTATCGGTTGCCAAACAAAGGAAAAAACAAACAATATGTGACAAAGAGGTTACTGTAAAATCGCACACTCATTGGCTAATAACCTGTTAGCCAATGAATGCGTGTTTTCTTCACATCGAAAATCCTCCATTTTGAAACATAGTACAACCACTTTTTTTCCTTCAATTTACAAAATAGACTTAATTTTTTTGATTAAGCCAAAATGGGTGACTGAGCCCCTAAACTCAGCAGAAAAGTGTTTGCAGAGGTCAAGTTAGAAAATGTACTTCATAACTTAATATTGTCAGAATACAATAATAAGTTGCTAATAATAAGAAAAAATAAAACTCCTGCCTGCAGCCCAAAATAAATAAAGTTTTTGTGAAATGGTTTTTCCCTGCCCAGAAAACAAGCATAAGTGGGTACTTGCTAGTAGACAGGAACAGAGAGAAAATGAATAAAAAGGTCAACATCATGTTTCTTTTTTTTCCTCAAGGAAAGATTCGTGTTGTCTTTAACTTGGGGAAATTAACCTGTTTGCTTCATCCTTATTAAAAACGGACTACTTTTACTTGCCTAACATTAGTTAATATCTTCATAGATCATTTTTCTGCCCTTGCGCTTTGTGCAAGAATGAGGATCCTCATTTAACCAATATTGAATCAGTACAAGAAGACTTTTAGCTAGCTATTCATACTGAATCGGTTGTCCCTGATGCAGGCTAACAGATGCAGGCCTGTCTCCTTTTTCTCAAGAACCTGCCGATGAAGCAGCTGCATCAGCACCTGAACAACGAGGTGAGCAGAACTGGTAAATGACATGTTAGCTTGTTGTGCAGGGAAACATGAGTAAAGCACTTTCATGCTGGGACATGTCATGCTCATTTCCAGCTTCTTACTTTTTTCTTAGACTCTACTAGAGTAGCTTTGCATGATTCACACTTCAAAGCAGTCCTTTAAAAAAAAAAATTCTATACTCGAGTTTGGTGCTGTCCCTCAGTTTATATTTATCTTTAGCAAGCTATTTTAACCTTCTCTCCATTTTTGGCCACTGTAGTAGAGTGGGTCATCTACCAATCGGAAGGTTGGTGGTTCAATCCCAGGCTACACTAGTCTGTATGTCATTGTATCCTTGGGCAAGATACTGAACCCCGAGTGGCCCCGATGCATCCATTGGAGCGTGTGCGTGAACGTCAGATAAGCTGGTATAATAAAAGTGCTTGTATGAATGTGTGTGTGCTTGGGTGAATGAGACTTATAGTAACAAGTGCTTTGAGTGCTCAGAGTAGAAAAGCACTATATTACCATTTTCCACCTTCCCTCAAGCCAGCATTCCCCTGATTGGCTGCCTCTTGCAAACAGAATATGAACAACAAATAGGTTGGCTTAGATGAAAGATGGCCTGAGGGTATAAGTCTAGTGAATTCCACTGTATGCAGTGTGTTACATGCATGTCAACACAGTGTATCTTTTCAGCAGGGGTTTGGCCTGTGGTGGGACTCTTAATGAAACCTTTGGACCATTAGTGTTATGAATTACACACCTTCAGTTCCTTCTAATGACAAGTCAAATGCCTGTACGTGTTAGGTTTTTTTGGCGTGGCTGTGCTCCTTTAGAATGAAATCACGGCATATCTGTGTTGACAAAAAAAAAAGTTCCTCCAAAGTTTGTTGTCCAAGAGATCTTTCCTGAGCTCTTCTACCACCTTTTGCAGTTACTGCTACAGGAACAGCATAGTCTGAATTCAGTTCTTCTGACTTTTTTTTAGTGAGTATTCACTAAATATAATATTCTCACTTGCACAGTGGAAAACATCATGAAAGCTCCAGTCAGTCCAGGCCTGGACTCATGACTGGAGAAGAAAATGAGTGTGTACATTGCAGTATGTATAAAAGCCAAATGGAGGCACTAGTGCTCCACACGTTGGCTTGTTCTATACATAGAGGCTGTTTAACAGCGTCGGCAAAGCACAAGATGAAAACTTTGAGCTCCATCGTACCTTCATACTTTCCACAGTCTGCAGTCTTGTTGTTGTGTAGCTCTCAACATATCTGCCCAATGCTATCAATCAGTTGTTTGCTGATTGGTTATATAAAACCTTGTTACAGATTTAAAAACATGTAGAGAGATGCATGATCTTTATGGCATGCACTGTCATATACAGTTCAGCATACACAACAGTGTTCACATATTTACTGAGGAAAGAACATAATTTCCATAATTTCACAATATCAATGAACTGACTTGTCTAAATTTGACATTAGCCTCAACTGAACAGCTTTTTGACCTTTTTCTATGTGCTTTTATTTCCTCCTTCTTTTTAGAAGGAAATTTAAAAATAAATGTCTGCTCAAGGTCCCAGCTAATTGGTTTAATTAAGTGGTCCACCAAATCCATAGATTGTACCAACCTGCTGATGATAGAAGCTTTAACAGACTCCTGAGCCCTGAAGATGTGTTCAGTTACTCTTCAGTACTTTGGAAATTTAACTCTTGGGAAACATTAAAAAAGCAACTTTTTCTTCCTTGCTACTGGTTAAATATTTGTAAAAATGCAATGCTTGACAGAGGATTTAACATCAGTCTCATTGATTTTAATTGCTTTTTCACATCCATTAGAAAAGTGATTATTGTGAGCCAATTTCCAGCACTGTATATGGAATGAATTTCCTCTTTCACACCAGAACAATAAAAGCAGCATATAGGCACCACACTGCTTAGCAAGTTCAAGATGTCTCTGTGTTATTTAGCTACCCACCCCCACCCCCTGCACTTAGTGTTCACTTGCTGCACTTCAACAAGACATGTCACATGTGTTTGCACAGGAGCAGTTGGATGGACATTGCTCCTCTGTTGCCTATAAACAGCTTGTCATCTTTGCCCTGTTCTGATGGAAGGAGTGGCGGATGGGTGGTCGTCAGAGGGGTTAAAGTTTCTTTGACCCACTTTATTTCATTTTCCTGGACGGGATGTGGGGGCTGTAGGTTGAAGACTGAGAGCACAGCTGAGCCGGAGTTAATGTCAGGGCTTTGTTTGCCGCTAGGTCTCTCATCAGGATAGACCCGAGCCAGACAATAGCTGGGATCACAGGTCATTGGAGACGCAGTGTGAGAGAGGGCTGATGTGTCAATATTGAGCTATGAGGAGCAGGCCAGTGTGGTCTGTAGCTGCAGGCTTACATGGTTTTGACAAAGCTAAGACCAGTTTGTTTCATTCCTGGCAGGATGCTGCAGAGTCACAGGTTTGGCACATTGTTGATTATTTGATGACCAGAACTTTGGCTCACTTAAGAATACCCCTTTTTTTATTTATTATGATCATCAATTATATAGAATCAACTTGAGTATTAGAGCAGAGACCAATATATGCAGCGGAACCCAATTATACTGGAACAGACTGAGAAGAGTTTAGATAAAGCCTGACTGGGGTTCAGGATTAAGTCTTGAATGCCATTCAGAGACACTGGAGTGACTGTTCTTAATGGATCAGTTTTAACTCTAACGGCCGTGAGCAAGTTAAATAAATCTGCATGTTTGAAGTCCACACTTAAGTGGACTTCAAACATGCAGATGAGATGCCTTTTCTATCCTGCCATTACATTTACATTTTTCACACTTCAATCACTTTTGATGTGCTTGGCCACGTGTGAGACACTGAACACCTCCCAGGAGAGACTGTATCCCCGAGTCCAGACAAAAAGAACCAAAAGACAGCGAGTTCTGGAGAAAGATCAAGTAGCCTGCAGGAAGTAGTGAATGTGGTTTCAGCATGTATGAGCACAGTTGGAAGATAGCTTTACCCAAACTGCTTAGTTTCAGTCACTTTTTGAACCTTTAACTCCTGCTTAGCATTTAGCATTTATTTTGTTTACACTCTTACAGTTCTGTGTCATGTAGCTGCCATTTCTTTAACTTATACTCTCATCCTTTTGGCTCTGTTGCTTTTAATTTGGATCTTGTTATACTCCCACCCCCACGCACTATCCTTCATCAATTCCTGTGACCCCGACACATGTGGCTCTGACTTATCCAGTCGTGGCATTGACCCCTCCATTCATATTGACTGGCTTTTTCCCATGACCTCTTGACCTCTTGGGGCCAAACCTTCAGCCGTCTGGACCTCCTTTCTTCCACCTGGCTCCTATCTCCACCGCTCAGATGGATTATTTCAGCTCATAACATACACAGAATTACATTGTTGTCTCAACAGAGTGAATCCACAAAACACCAGCCCCTGGCTACAAAATAATTGCTGTGGTTATGGTTAAAATGTTCTTATCAAGCCCCTCAATTAGCCAGCTTATTTCAACATTTTTTCATTGAATTTGTCACTTTGGAGAAGCAAGCTGCAATATGCCAGAGAACTTTCTCTGCCTGTCTCTCTTTCACTGCCTGTCTGCTGCTCTCTGTACTTGCTGTCCTCATTCCACAGCATGGTTTTGATACATAGTGTCCTGATAGTTTGCTAGGGAGAATCTGGGTCAGTGTGGGGAGCCCAAGAAAGAGATAGCACAGGCGCAAGGCTGACTTTCTGAAGAAATGCGTCACACATTGCCATCCTGAATCTAGAGAAAACAATACCACTTTGGAGGTTTAAAATTCCACATATCTAACATAGCTCTCAGATTTCTCTTCTTGAGGTGTGGAAATATCACTGTGTTTAGCCATGGGATCCGTGATAAGGCACCAGAGAGCCAGGCCCAAGCAGGTAAATAGGACATCACACAGGTCGAGATACTATTTTATCGCTTTCAAGCAGAAGTGATGCAGGAAATTGTTCATATGAGAACATTTCATTAGCAAAAGTGACTGCTTTTGATTTCCTCGTCATCTTGAGTGACATCTCCATTAGTTTTGGATTAAATATTACATCACTGAGATCTAGACAGACATCTAATATGGACATGATTGAATTACGCAGACTGGAAAAATGCAGCAAGCCTATGATATTTTTGGCAGTGAAATCATGGAAGAGAGTATCATCGTACTGTCTAAGTTGCCTTTACTCTGTTTTGTTTAAGTTGTGATATTTTTCATGCAAAGTGGTGCTTGCCCCTTGGAGCTAAGTGGACTTTGGTCTAGCTGCAGAATTCCTCCCTCCCTGCTAAACTGAGCTACAGGGAGAGGGGAGGGAGGGAGGAGGGCTGTGACAGAGGTGGGGGAAGGCAAGAACAAGAGAGGAAGTGAGTGTTCATTACAAAGTGTGCCGTGGTTGTGGGCATGCCCAGTAGAGTTCGACTCGCAGCCTGAAATCCAGCCTCTAAATTTGAACAGGAGGGAGACGAGGTGACTGAGCAGACTTTTGTTGCTGCTTTCTCTCCACGACTCTCTCTCGTTCCCGCTCTCTCTCGACATATTCTTTTTCCCATCCTCCCTCCATTAGTGTGTGTGGAGAGAGTTGCTTTTTGCTATGGAAGAGCAAGAGGAGGTGCAGAATTTCAGCTACAGAAAAATACAACAAGGGAGAAGAGAAGTAAAGAAAATAAGAGGAAGAGGATAAGAAGTGGGACAAAAAGGCAAGAAAGACCCCATGTTTCTCTTCTTCTCCCACACTCCCTACTTCACCAATGGCTTAAGCAGAGGGACCAAGTTCAAAAGGCAGTCAGGAGGGAGCTGGAGTGTGAAACGTGAGGAGAGAACCAAGGCTGACCGGCGCTGTGCATTGCTGTGTTGTCCAGGTCAGTGCCCAGGAAAACTAAAGAAGTGCTCACTTTTTTCCTTTATTTGTTTTTCTGTTTGTTTTTCTCCAGCTCAGTATACATCCATTGCTTTGCACTTGTAATGTACCTGTTTGTGTGTGTGTGTGTGTGTGTGTGTGTGTGTGTGTGTGTGTGTGTGTGTG
>JAVDPK010017541.1:0-12653 GCA_034780415.1 Cichlasoma orientale | reverse complement strand
AGCCAACATCCAAAGAAGAGCTTTGAATGTCCTTCAAGAAGCCTGGAGAACTGTTCCTGAAGACTACTTAAAGAAACTACAGAAAGCTGCCTCAGAGAGTTCTAAGTCCTAAGAGACTTTGGCACAGTACTGAACACTGAGATGCACTGATCAAAGTGTAAGTACTTGTTACTAATAAATCATGAAAAACAAAAACAGAGGAGTTCACTGGTAGTTATGCAGCTCACTTTGTTCCATTTGCCATGTGAGGACAAATCACATTACTGTGGCGTTTTTAACCACGAGTAGTGCGAAGCAGCAGTGTTTGTAAGTCTGTGTTTTATGACTCCTACACATCCCATCGATCATAGCTGTCATGAGATATAAGGCATGGTACACTCCAGACAGTTCGCCGGTCCATCACATGACTCTGACACATACAGTTACAAAGAAACGGCGACATTCCATGTTTTTTTTTTTAAATCATATTCAGAGGAGCAAAAACGTTTGATCTTCTTTGATACAGTGCCTGCAAATTAATGTGATATACTAGGACACAAACTAATACCAACAGATGTAAAACTGTTTGGAAAAACCAATTACTGTACGTCCTTAGCTTGTATTGGCCACTGTTCTTAGCAGAAATATCTTCTTGTCCACAGTGCCTGACATTGGCTTGCTGAAATGTTGGACCGTCCTTCCGTGCAGCGTTTCAGGGTTTTTATCCATTCCTACAAGCCTGATCTTTGACAAGGTCGCTCCGTGGCCCTTTACTTTTTCTCCTTGAGCCTCTGTGGGTCTGCTGCGTGCTCATGATTATTATTCACTCAGATATGATGACTTGAATCAATGTCTGCAAACTCACCATAGCTATGAAGCGAGAAGCCCCAAATGAAAACATTTCCACCACTATGCTTTACAGATGGTTCTTCTCCTGAAAAGCTGTGCTGGGTCCAAGCCTGCTGCTACTGTGGCCAAACAGCTCTGCCTTTCATTGGACTGTCCAGAGCATGTTTTTCCAAAAAGTCTCTGTAGTCACCTAAATGTTCACTGGAAGACTGCAGTTTTCTTCTAATCTGTTTGGGCAGGGAAGGCTTTTTCCTGGCCCCCCAAACAGGTGAAATGCACGGCTGGAGGCACATGCACTTTGACACCATCCGCCGCAGAAGTTACCTGCAGAATCCTTTTCCATGTGAACATGGAAATGATGTGATGTGATAGCCTCAATATGCCAGATGTGCGGTCCAACAAAGGCTGGGAAGAAGAAGAAGACAGCAAGCAATAAAAAGTTCAAATTCTTCTTTAAAAAAATACATATGTATTTTAAAAAAAACATCAATGTGACTCTTTGGGCTACTTTTAAATTCAAGAGTTTGATTTAGTGTTTGATGTCACGCCTGAAGTTTGGGGGCTCATAAAAAAATGAACTAGAGCTTTGAAAGATGTCTCGTACCCCTGCTATTTTAATGAACACTGAAGTTTTGTAAATGTGGCTTCAGCTGTGCCAATTTAAAATAATTCACGCTATCTAAATATATTTTAGGAATGGCAGATTTTGTGGTCAGGACCCCGACATGGTGTCACCAGATTAGAACTCTATGCTTTGCATAAAGGAGCTCGTACTCCCTGTTTGAACTTATTGTCCTTTTGTTCTTTGGAACGGTTTTTCATTTTTATTCAATTATGAATGAAAACTTGATTCTCTGGCTCACCTGTTGATGGTACAGTGGGAACAAAGTCTCCTCGAAGAGCAGCCTGCAAAACTTGAATCTATACAGCCACCGTGTGGTTACAAACGGCACTGTTGCACACATGAATGGCACATATTTCGAAGGCATGCGAGTTGATGAAAGTGATTTGACAAGCAGCGGAAGCTCCAGTGCGCCTCGCGTAAAGCTTTCCGTGCGCTCCCCTCGTCGGTTTTCACGGCGGCTGCCAGCTGGTATCAAAACATCAGGGCGCACGCAAAGTTCACCTCCAGGAGAGTGTGTATGTGTGTGTGTCTGTGTGTGTGTGCAAATTCATGTGTGCTCAGTCTGTCTGTCTAATAGACTGACCCCCCAGCACGCTGTTTAAAGGGAAGACAAGAGAGCTGAGTCAACGAATCACAAGGAGAAGGATGCAACAGTTGATGTGCGCCAGTTGCACAGTTTTCTTGTATTTGGAGACGGCCTGCACACAAAGAGGATGGTGGCTATGATCTGATCAGATGTTTTGCTGCTTTCAAACTCATCTGGCAGATAAACCTAAAGTTAAACAGCAGATTCTACACAGCCATTGCAGTCTGCCCTTTTATTGCCAGAATGGACGTTCGGACTGAAATGCATTTGGAGGGACTTCATGCTCTGCTGGAATGGAGTTGAAGCGGGGGATTTCGGATGGTCTGCGGCGGTGATTAGCAGTGCAGTCTGCACCAATATGCATCGGATTCTGCAGAGGAGGCGAGTGCGCAGGCTGCGGGTCGTCTGGGCTTCTCTGGCTCTGGTGGCTCTGTCTCTGGCCGCATGCAGCGCGCTGTTTACGGCGTGGACTTTGCGACAAACGCGGGACCTGTCTCAGTCCTTCAAGATCCTGCAGGACCGACTTGAGCAGGTTTGTATCATACTTTAAAAAAAAATCATTCAAGCGTGCAGACGCCCCCCTCTCCATATTTGTACCAACAATAATATTTACTCGGCTGCAACTTTTGACAGACCATCAAGTGTTTCTTATGTAACTTCTTTTGTGGCTGCGGTTACGGGAATCTTGGCTGGGGGCATACGGACAAATCCACACTTTACCCTCCCCCTGTTCTCTCGCCCCTCGCACGTAGACTACTTATTCTCTTGCACCATTTCTCTGCTTGGCACTTTTATTGCTCACCAATAAGCGCAGTTAAATTGTGCCGAGTTGCTGCTTATTTTTGTGTCCGGTCCACCCTCCTCCTCCGTCCCCCCCGTCCCGGGCCGTGATTAATTACTCTGGTGCCAGTTGTGCTCTAGTTTTTTATCTAAATTTACCGGAAAGCCTCAACTATTTGGCGTATGTGCACTCACCCCACTGACTGCGCGGAGACTTGAGGCGTGAAACAGGCTGCACGATAAAGCGTGGCAAGTGTAAATCATTTTCAGGCTGCACAAGCCACGAGCTATCATGTAAATCTGAGTTACATTTGCAAGAAAATGGCTCAGAATGTGCCGCAAAGTGCAGCTTTCCTAAACTGTTTTGCACTTGCAGCAAATACTCGGCGTGAGATTGCATCATAAGACAAATACATTTCTAAAAGGAGCTGATGGAAATTCTTCTGGTTTTGAGTTCAGGGTATTCACAAAACCAAACTGCAATGGATTTCATATGGGGGGGTGGAGGGGTGCAGACCTGCACATCCACAAATACCCCCAAAATTGGACACGTGGAGTGTTGCTGGAGCCCTCCCCAAGGGGGCCCCTGTTCTGTCCATTTGACCGTTAGCCAACTCCTGATGAGAGCCAGTGAGTGAACGTCTGGAGGGTGCAGTGCAGCTCTCTGCCTCCTTTTCCACAGTAGCAGTAAATTTAAACATACTTCTCCCTGAGCAGCTTCTCCTCTTACTCGATATAGGCCTAGCCCCCAACCCCCCCAGAGTTGAGGATTTAAAACCTTCCCGGCTTGACAAAATCAATTTATTTCTACTAAAATAAAAGGACATGTGAGTAATGTGAAGCACTGAAAACATGCATTAGGTGTCGCAACCAGTCGCTGAGGAAGTGGTAGGTTTAAAGCCAGCATGGCAGCAGAGGGGCAGGATACTGGAAGAGACCAGTCTGCTTATGTGGCTGGCAGGAAGAAGGCTGTCTGTGGGTTCTGTGCCAGTAAAAAAAAAAAAAAGTCATAAGAAACTAACTGGACATTTGTTAATAGCGCGTGTGTTTGTCTTTTCCCCCCCTCTCTCTATGCCTCTCTCTCAGGTCAACACACAGAGGAAGGCCATTGTTCAGCTGATTCTGGAGAAGAGAGAGCTGCTGGTGGGGCACCGAGTGAAGAGAGATGGTACTGCAACTCCACAAGTCAGCCAAAGCTGCGTTTTCTTAACTGCAGCGGCACCAACATATAAGACGTCCTGTCCTTCCAGCTGCTCCAAATCACCACAGACACAGTCTTCTTACCAACTGTTGTTTTTTTAGGAAGAACATTTAACACAAACGCTCGCCAGTCTTGGCCCGCACGCCACTTTGGTCAGGTCTCGCGGGCCGCAGGCGCTTACCCGCTGCTAAAAGTTGACACAGGAAAAAGTAGGCAGCTGGATGACTGTTGCAGAAATTACAGGTCTGACCGGAGCGGCCTCGAGTCCCAGAAAAACCAGCTGGCGCGGGAGCTGGGGGCCTTGTTGCACGCTTTTGGGCAATGAAATTGATTTTTCATTTTTCTTTTCTTTTTTTTTTCCCCCGCCCGAGCACACGACTGACACAGCTATGATTTGTTGTGAAAGCGGTGATATTTGATGACCTATCATTGCGGTATTTATAGCCTCCGCTTGCGTCACCATCACGGGACTGCTTGATCGTCCACGTTTTGTCCGAGAGTGAACCCACAGGCGCTTTCTCGCCGGGTTTCAGCCGAGGGGATGGATGTCCAGAGTTGACAGAAGAATTTATAGTGTTTCGCCAGTACATCTATATCGATATCCTCTAAGTTTCGGCTTATTTGTTTTAGTAAGTAATATCTGATTTTGGTCCTCCAAAGTGTATTAAGCTGCGCTGAGAAACTGTCAATGTAGAGAGAGAGAGAAGACCAAACAGCTTTTTCCAGTTTGCGGAAAGCTGACCGCCGCAGTGCAGCCTTTCAGCAGGACACTGCTGTTATGTTCTCCTCTGAAAAGACTGACAGCTTAAGTCGGGGAAATCTGGCCAGCCCGAGGGCTTCACGCGCGGCCGTAGCAAATCCTGAATCCACAGGGTCACCCGCATGTGAGTTATTTTCGCAGGGACTTAATATTCCCGAATGATGGCGGCGGGGGCCCCCGGCGTTTGGCTGCCCCGTCCCGAAACATAAAGTGTGTAATTCACAGTTCATACACAGACTTGTATCAGTGTTTGAAATCGCTCCCCGGCGGCTGGATTGCAAGGCAAAAATAAACCTTTAGCCAGGAATAAGAGCAGGCGGTCATCAGCTCCGGCCTCTTACTCAGATAGATGCAGCTTCATTCTTTGGGTCGCTGCAGCCACAGACCTTTTTGACTCCCCTCGTTCCAGCACTTCATTTTTCTTGCTTATCAGCTTGGTCATTTAATGCCTGTCCTTTCTGCTTTCTCATTCACTTCCCCCCTGCTCATCTTGGTTTTAATTTACCCTTGCTACACACACACACACACACACACACACAAAGCTGCCCATCCATCCATCCATCATCCATCCATCCATCCATCCATCCATCCATATCCTCTGTATTCAGTGTTTTCTGCATGATTTCTTTTTCAGCGGCTCCAAGATTAGCTGCTAAAAGTGGAGGGGGGGGGGGGATAAATAAATAAAAGAGGCACACGCTTCTGAGTGAAAATAACAGTTAGAGGAAATATATTGAAGCATGTGAAAGGAAATCCTTTGCCCATCTGCTAACTGCGTTAAAACGGAGCAAGGTTGAATCTGAATGGCAGCAAATTAACTCAGCATGTTATTAGACAGATACAGATGGGGCTGATTGCTTTGTCAAAAAAAAAAAAAAAGAAAAGAAAAAATGCCACAGACGTCATTTTATTTGCATTCAATCTCCCATCCTGCCTCCCTTTCACAGAGAAAACGTCGAAAGCGGGGAGGAGTGGAAATGGAAAGAAAGCGGCGTCTCATTTTGAGAGTAAGTGGCTTGGCAGATCTCTCGCAGCCGTCTCGTGTAGCATCTGCTGAAGTGTTTTCAATCATACACCCCTATACGATTGCACTCATAAAATCTTAATTGACTTTCCCCTTTCGTTCTCTTTCAACGTCTCTTTTGCTTTCCATCAGTAACCAAAGTCTCCTCTCAGCAAGGTAAGAGTCATAAAAGTGAAGGATAGAGGTTAATCTTTGGATCTTTTGTCTCTGCGAGGAGTAACCTGGGATGTGTGTGTGTGTGTGTCTAACAGTGGGAGAAGTTGGGGTGATTAAGGGCTGGGAAGAGAGGACGCTGAATATGAGTAAAGCGGTGAGGTACAACAAGGAGCAAGGCACCTTCACCGTGGAGAAAACGGGCGTCTACTTCCTGTTTTGCCAGGTGAGTTTCTGCAGGGAGCTATAGTTTATTTTGAGCTATAACCTCTGCATACAGGGTGTGGCTGTTAAACAAGGAGTCTGGGCTTATCTAAGCTGAACCAGCATTAGTCTAGCATTGTTTGGCAGCCGCACCTCCACATTAAAGCTGCAACAGTCGCAACTTTTCCATTAATAAATGTCTCAAATGAATATGCGCCATATCAAAAACAGCTCAGTGGCACGGTTTGAACTCAGACAGAGCCCTTCTGAGTGGAGTTTGCATGCTTTCTTGTGTGGGTTTTTTCCCCGCACACACATGAAAAAGTAAGCAACTTTAATATTTCGGTGCACAGTCATTGATCGGGTGTGTTTAGCTGTTTGCAGGCAGTTGTTTTATAGCAAAAGAAACTGTGACAAACTAACCAAATGGCTCCCAGTTTGCAGCTATCTCGTGTACACAGCAGGTAGAGATCCAGACGTTTCCCTCAGTTTTTGGTAGACACCACCAGCTGTAAATAAAAGATGTCCACTGGTTTTTGGATAATGTTTTTTAACGCCTCAAGTTTTGCATTTAGCCGTCGGACTGGAGCTGATCCGCTTGCACTAATGGGCTTGGTCAGCGAGGTTTGCTCAACCCTTCAAGCAAAATTTGGTTGCATGGTAGTAGTGTCCTCTATTAGCCTCTAGCATCTGAGTTTCAAATTACATAATATGACTGTAAAACAGTATTACCTATATAAGATATATAATTTGCAGCTGCATCGCCCCCTGGTGACTACTAAAAATAAGCGTCAATAGGAAGTGAATTTCCTATTGGCTTCATTATTCAGACCCAGAAGCTACGTTCATCTTTTGTACGGTCTATGATCACAATGTCAGCAGCTTGTGATGTTGCAGACTTATAAATTATGACCAAATGCAAAGTCGGCATTGTGTAATGTATTTTTAGGGAATTTGGTTACCACTGACAGTGAACAGTCACCTCTGTTGAGTGCCTTTTGTAACAAATCTGAAGAAACATTAAGTGGATATGACTAAGAAGAACCCCACAGTCACAGTAGTGAGAGAACACTGTTACAGCTTACCAGTCACAGGCTTTGTCATCTACTGGCGACTAACACCATGAACCCATCAAGACAGATTTTTATTTTTTTTTTTTATAAAGGCCATATAATGAAGTAATATGACTTCTCTACAACCTGACTTCTTCTTTGCAACCGCAGGAGTCTCACACTGTGGTTGCAGTGGCCACCGCCACAGTTATATACAGTCTATGGAAAAGACCAAAGCAGAGTCAAAATGAAAAAGTTGCTGTGTCTGCTGGATGTGATCGTACAAAAATGTTAGCTAACAGGTTTGCAGTGTTGTTTTATTCCCAGCTTTTTCCACTGCCTAAAAACTGCAGCTCTACATCACACACTGACAAAAAAGCTATTCTGAAACTCAATATTCAGGTAAAGTTCAGCTGATGGATTTTGTACGATATCTTTATATTATTTCTCTCATGGTCAGGTAATGGTGTCAGGCAAAACTATGTACACTGTGAAGGTCTAGCTGCAGTGAGGCCGGGATTGAAAGCTTTGTGAGAGGGTTAAAGTGCAAACGCTGATGATTCTGAGAAATTATATCCTTAAACCAGCAAATCCTTAAAGAAAATAAAGCATCACACTTTTAAAAGTTATTTTCTTGCTTCTAGTATGGTGAATTAGGCTCACCTTGAATTGGATAAGTGAAAGAAAATGGCTGGATGGATGGATGGATGGATGGATGGATGGATGGATGGATGGATGGATGGATGGATGGATGGATGGATGGATGGATGGTGATTTAATAAAGCCTATGAGCAAAGTTAAAAGCAGGCTTTATTTAGCTCAAGCAGTCATGGTGTAGAGGTATGAATCATGTTTTTGGAGCACTGGATATCAGGTTTTGGATATTCTCAAGTAGCCAGACCTTCCTCTTGTCAGGCTGACAGAAGCCTGGAGAAAATCTAGGCAAAACAAAAAAAACCTCATAAAATCCCGAGGCAGCATGTTTAGGTTTCATATGAATGCTACAGAGACAAGTTTTCCCTCTGCTGACCTCTTGATGAGAGATGATCTTCTCTGCCCATTCAGGTGTTGTTCAACGAGCAGCAGTCTCAGTACGTGAAACTAGATGTGGTGGCCAAAGGCGAGAGGCCTCAGAAGCTGCAATGCATGGAAGGCTACGGGACAACCCCCTCCGCCGGGCCGCACCCTTTCCACTTCCTGAAGCCCTGCCAGGTGTCCGGCCTCCTGCGACTGGACAAAGGCACGGAGCTGCAGGCCATCACAGGCCCGTCCTACAGTCTCCACAGCGTAGGCAATCCCTCCGCCTCACCTCACGTCTTTAGCATCTTTAAAGTTAATTGAGGCTCATCGTGGAAACTTTTTTTTTTTTTTTTTTTTTTTTTTTTAACGAGTACACAGACTCATGGGAGAATTAACTTGTTTTTGTGCGGACGAGATTGTTTTCTAAATGGTGAAACTGTCACAAGCAGTCGAGGCATCGATTTAATGCTACAGCTTCTTCCCAAAGATGTTACTTTGAAAGACAAACCTGACATTTGGGGAAGCTGTTGTGGAATTTTTTTTTTTTCCTCTGGACTGCAGAACTGTTTTGGAACGCAGATTTTGGAATAAAACCAAGACCCGCAGTGAACAAAATGCCTCGACGAATGTCTGCCGAGGGAACAGATGTGATGGGAGCTGTTCTGTAGATAAAGGGCCTCATATAAAAAAAAAAGAAGAAAATTCCTTGGATGCTCATCTTAGCCCGTGTATTACGCTATAAATTGCGCTTAAACTCTTTATAAGACTGTGAGTAAAGCTGTGCATGCACCTTCCACTTCCACAGCTGAGAGCACGTCTGCGAGCGGCCTACACCAGTTGTCATATATTTGATACAATGCAGCATCAGTGTGTATGAAATCTCACAAAATCAAAACTTTTTTTTGTTGTTGTTTATACTGATTTTATAATCTCAATGCAAGCATTTTCTTTAAATACTTTGTATATATTTTATACACATTTTACATTTTATCGAGTAAGGAGACGGTTTAAAAAGGGGGCCATTTTTAAATACCGCAGATGTGAATTTGTTCTCTTTTGTAAGGTCGAATGATTGTTTGTATACTTTGTTGTGCAAGTTATACCGAGCAAAGCATAGAGCTTTAAATATAGCTTGTCTCTTCTCCCTCTTCCTCACCTGATCGATGAGCGTTTTTTTAAAGAAATAATCCGATAACTGTTAATCAGTCGAAATACAGATAAAGCTACAGTATAAGTGAAGCTGGTGTTGAATTTTCCTTTTTATTCTTAATCACGTTTGCAAAGTATAGACGCTTGCGTAAGTTATTCACAAACAAGTTAAGTCAGAAAGTGAAATGCGTTGATATTAAACTGGTACAACCCCCCCCCAAGGATTTATTGTAATCACCAAACTTGCCCGATGCTTTGGTATGACCGAATTCATATAAAACCAGACTTTGTGTTTTGTACTCAGGGTTGTGGCTCAGATCAGGCCCTTAGGGGCCGACTGTGCATGTGGGCACGATTGATTCATGAACAGTAAAGTCTGTGATAAGTCTGTGTTCCCTTATTTGGCAGAGATCTTCTGTTCTTTATGAGCACTTGAAAAGTAGAAATTGTATGTGCCATCTATCCATTTTCTTCCTCTTTCCAAATCAGGGCTGGAGGGGTAGGGTGGGGTGGGGGGTGCTGGAGCCTATCCCAGCTGTCGTAGGGCGAGAGGTGAGGTACACCCTACGACAGGTGGCCAAACTGTTGCAAGTAAAACTCAAATTAACAAAACAGAATTTTATTACACTTGATGGTTTTCTTTGGATCTGGATAAAACCTTTTGGGAGGTGAGGAAAAATTCCTCTGTGCCCAAGTACTTGGACCCCCCCCCCCCCCCCCCAGGTACACCTGAACACATGTAGCTTCACGAAAGCTCTGAGTGCTAATCAGCCCTTTTAACATATGTAAACAGTGTGTAGCTCTGGAGATCAGTGATTCCCAACTAAACATTCTTATACCTCAGGCGATCCCTCCGCAGTTTCAAAAAGGGAATGGAAACATTAACTATCCAGCAATTTTCTTATCCAATTTGGTGTCGTGGAGCAGCTGTAGTCTATCCCAGCTGTCAAAGGGTGAGAAGATGAGTTCACCATCGACAGCTTTCTCCACACAGAAAGGCCCCAGCCTGCCAGCAGACTCAAACCCAGAACCTTCTTGTTGTAAGGTAACCTCTGCGCCACCATGTCGCCCTTAAGCAATCTAACGCATAGGTCAAGTGAACGAACGTTTCTGAAGAAGGGGAAGATGCATGAAGACGACAAAGTTAAAGCAGAGATGACGTGAGAAGCGCACACAGGTGGCTGCAGTGGACAGTTTTGTCTCCACAGCAGGGGCTGTTTATCCAACTATGGATACATTTGGATACATTTGGAAATGAATTTCACAAAATGTAACAAATGACTTCGAGATCCACGTTCTGGGGGTACCAGAGCTGATCTGGGCACCGTGGGTATGTGTGGGTCTGAGAGAAACGGCTGGGAATCACTGCTGTAGTCTGGCCTTTTACCCTTTTGCGGCTTCATTTTTATTACAGTGAATTTATAAAAGCCAGATATTAAATCAGTCGTGTGACACCAAAAGCAGAACTCTGCAGAAACATGGAAAAGATCCAACATCAATTTTCAAGGGAGTCGTTCCAGGTTAACCTCGGAAAAAAAAAAGAAAAAAAGAAAAGGAGTGAAAAAAGAAAGGTCTGATTATTTGGTGTGTGACTGAAAAAGAGAGGTGAACGGTGTGACACTGAAAGTTTGATCTGAAAGCGTAAGGTATTCAATTTGTTTCACTTTTATATCTTTCTGGAAATATAACTCCTTCCATTCTCTCATATGCTGCTGGTTTCCGTAATATTCCCTGCTACAGTGCAAACAGTGTGTATTTCTAGCAGTGGGTTTCTGCACTCCCACTCTTGTTTATAAGTAGTTTTTGTGGATGGACCACATTGGTTTCTCCTCAGCACTTTATTGCAGCGAATGCAGCGTTTTTAATTGGAACCAAACATTTATGTTTTTGAATGGAAAAAAAAAAAAAAAGCCAGATTCTGAAGTGCAGACGATGTATCCTGTTCGATTTCCTCACCGTTTTCCTCTTCATGTCTCAGTCATCCTCCTCCACATCCCTGTGCACCTCATACTTCCCTGTCAGCACCAATCAGACTGCACGCGCACACACACACACACACACACACACACGCACGCACGCACGCGCACGCACGCACCCACGCACACACACACACACACACACGCACGCACACACACACACACGCACGCACACACACACACACGCACACACACAGCAACCCTCTAAATTTTCACTTCCTGAATCTGAACCTGAACCACACAGCTTAAAGTCTTTGAGGAAAAACATGCCTCGTTCCTCCCCCGCCACCACAAACACACACACACACACAGACAACACACAAACTCACGCACACTTCCCTGCCCTGATTCCTTTTTCTCTAAATGTCAAAGTTTATCACCACCTCGGAAAGTTCTGTAATGTTCTTAAGAAGTTCTGAGTTAAATGATGATGTATGCATTGACCCCACGTCGCCTGTTACATTTCCTCTTCGCTCCCACTTTGAATAAACCTTCCTTACTGTCTGTGGCAAGCTGCGTTTTCTGTTTTATAAGGAAGAGCCTCAGAAAAAGGTAAACAGCTAATGGCTGCAGTGTACCACAAATTAGAAAGGACAAATAACACATTTAAAGTCAGCAGATCAAATGATTTACAGATGATGTGGACAGTGTCATCTACACTGTGAGCCAACAGATTATCCCTCTGCACTTTCCCTCAGCTGCACGGTGCGGTTTAGCTTCCTTGAGCTCATTGCTTTGGTTTGTCACTGTCACTACTTTTAGTGTTGTTTCCGTCCTCAAAAAGCAGATGTTTTCAGTGAAAATATGCCTAGCTGACCAAATGGCAGACTAGCTAGTAAACATAGTGGAGCACTTAGGTATAAGCTAGGTATTTTCCTGCAGGACCTCTGGATAAAAACTAAAACGGAGCTTAAAGTAGAGTTAAGCTCCATCCACACATAGTGCAGTCTGTCATTATGGTGGACAACCAGGCTTTGTTTGGTGGGTATCCTTCAAGTATCGTTATCACCACGTCACCTCGGTCAGCTCTATCATGTCATTGGCAGCTGCTTAAATTGTGTTGCTCAGAGTTCTGATTTGGTTGAACTGGTACCTGCTCCCTTCATGACGTTAACAGTTATTGTTGCTGTGAATGCTGCAAGTTGTCCAATTTTATTTGGATTTTACAGTCTGAGGACGCCACATTGCTGCTAGTCTCTTTCTGTGTGTACGGCTCTTTAGCCATCCATCCATCCATCCATCCATCCATCCATCCATCCATCCATCCATCCATCCATCCATCCATCCATCCATCC
>JAVDPK010017540.1:0-12656 GCA_034780415.1 Cichlasoma orientale | reverse complement strand
TGTGTGTAAATGTTTCTGTGTTTGCCATTGTTGGTGCTGTTACTTGCTGTACACACACACACACGCACACACACACACACAGTCACAGAGTCAGAACCATTACTAATCTGTAAATAGATCTGTATTGCTGTGATCTCTCTGCCGAACAAGATCCTCCTCTCTTTGCCTCGCTTTCTCTTCTTCTCCCCCATCTCCCTCGTCTGCCTCAGAGTCTGTAACTCTGTTGTTTGCAAGTCTGGATGAATGAGCAACAATCTCGGCGTCTCCCTTTCTCTCTGCTGACTCTTGTCTTTCAGTTTCTCTGACTCACTGTCTCTCAGATTTATTTTTCAGCTTGTTGTTCTGCCCTTGTCTTATTCTCTCTTCCTCTCGCTTATGCATTTCTTTATCTCAACTCAATGCTTCTTGGCAGCCATGCCTGTCAAATGAGTCATCACGATCTCCAGATATATAGTAGATATTTCTAAAAAAGTGCACAGCAATAATTAGTCCATTAAACATCTGTTTATCTTTTTGCTGAAATAATAACTGGATTGGCTCATGAATGCATGTGGGTCTCTGCTTTGTTATTTGTTCACTTGCCTCTTTCTTTCTTTCTTTCCCATGTTTGGTTCCTTCATTGTCATTTTGACAAGATAAAGATACAGACGTGAAATAAATGGAAATTGTTGGCTTTTTTAGACATATTTGGACAAGCAAACATTTGATCCTCTTTGAAATCCTGCCTGAAGATAAAGGTGGGAGGTGATAATTATTTTTAAACAGAAATATCAATAGATGTAATACTCCTTTGTATGAACAGCAAGTACTCTCTCAACCTCAAAAGCTCGTACTGCCCCCTTAAGGAAAAATAACTTGTTGTAGGCGTTTTGCATAATTGTCTACAGTCTCTGACATTGGCTTGCTGAGATTTTTGATTATTTTTCCGTGCCAATATTCCCCGTGCTGCAAGATGCCTAAGGGTTTTCTTGCATGCACTTGTCATTTTTAAGAGATTCATATCTCTTTTGATTGGACCAATCCATATAATCCTGTATTAGGGTTATTATAGATACAAAAAGAAAAAGAAAACATGTATATATTGACTTTTTTATCTCACAAATGTATGACTTTATGATCTATAACATAAAGTTTTATGTGAATTTATAACGCTGTCCCCCATTGAAATATCACCCTTGTTCCTCAGCTCTATAATTATTATATTTTTTATTCTTTTCCAAAAAAAAAAATAGCCCTAATTCTGTGTTTTAAACCTTTTGCTATGTATTTAGTGTCATTATTCTGTTGAAAGTTCTGCTTACATTTCAAATTCATCTTTTGCACAGATGGCCACACGTTATCTTCAAATGCTCTTTGATATGATGCAGAATCGAATATTTATAGTTGAATCAAGGACCGCAAGCTGCCGAGTCTCCAAGGCAGTAAAGTAGCTGCAAACATTTCCACCACCAAGCTTTACACCTGGTGTGAGCTTTGGATATTCCCCTTACAATAAAAGCCAGCATTCAGAGAAATGAGTGGAACACGGACAATGTCACCGCACACAACTTACGTCCAATGCCGTTACGCAAGGCTATGCAGTAAAGTGTGAGCAGTTAAGAAGTGACAAATAGTAAATGTTATCACCTAACGGAGGTAGGTTTTACTTGGTTTGGGGTAGGAAAATGTCGCGGTTTAGAGTTGAATGTCGCCCGTTTGCAAGGTTAAACACATAAGACAAAGCTCTGTTTTAAAGGCTTCCGGTCACTTAACTTTAAAACTGAAAAATAACTCCTAGTAATAGCCTGCAAAGATGACCTTTACTGCTGTTTTCTGTGGTAGGACAGTTATACTTTTTGATGCTGCCACTGAGGAGCAATAGTCTTAAGTTGCCCAACTACATTAATATTTCAAAAAATATCCTCAAATACTGCAATTCATTGTCTTCCAGAATGGTCCAACAACAGTTGCTTAGTGGCTTATGGAAACAGCAAAACCTTATGGCAGTAATATACTGTCAGTGGCATGTGGTGACTTTTACAGAAAGGCAAGCAGAAGAGCTAGAAAAACACACAATTTAACACTATCAGTCACGGATTGGCGTTTTTTGCCTTATATGCTGCGTTTCTGTGGATGCTTGCATGTCTCAGTGAATCACTGCATCTATTTCCCACTTTCTGGCTGAAAACGTTCGCACAGAATTATATATTGTGTGCTTTTGGGCATTTAAACTTTTCAAGAGTTAGCCATTAAACCAAACTTCTCGGTCGAATGATCTCGTTAAAGTGGAGAAGGCAGCGCTCGTGTCTTTCCTGTCAGTGAAATTAGTCCAAGCTGGTTTTTGGCTCCAAAACATCACCTTTTCATCAAGGAGCCCACGATGCGCCTCTGATGTCGCCAACAACTCCGAAAATGAAAAGCTTGTTTTGTGCTGATTGGAGTGTCCTCCCTCGTAAGTCATGCAATCAAAGGCATTGTTATTATTGTCTGGCCATGTTGCCATACTTGATGAGTGAACTGGACAAAAGCATTCACATCCAAACTTGGCTCTGAGCTCATATTGCTAACTTTCTCTGTCTTTGGAGAAGAGACACAGCTTTCATTATTAAAGTTAGTCAGCAGAGTTTCTGGCAGCTTGTCTTTTCCGGCCATGTTTGTCCAACTTACAGGTTGATGGGCAAAAGTACCTAAAAGCAACAAGCGGTGTTGAGTTTCTTGTTCAAGGGCACGGCGGATAATTCTTCAAGAAAATGGCTATGGTGTGAGATTGAAACGTTGATTTTCCAGTAATGACTATTACTATTGGCAACCTTCACCTCACCTTTTCTTTCTGTATCACTCTGCAATCCCATTATCTATTCTGGCAAAGAAATGAAACAGAAAATGGGACAAAGACACACATCACCTGTCTGGGTCTGCACCCTTCTAAAGTCTATTTGAGTCTAACCCAGAAAAAAAAAAAAAAGTTACTACAAAGGTGGGTGTTCTTCTGTAACAATGATGATGAAGTCATTAAAAAAAGGAACCGTTTTCAAGCAAAAAAAAAAAAAAGTCACATTTTAAGCTTAAATTTTGGTTTTAAAGGTTGATTTTAGACTGAGATTAAGGGTTAAGTCTTAAGTGAATGAGTCCTCCAAAGCAGAGTCCTCCTAAGTATGTGTATCTGGCTCGCATTCAGAGCAGCAGTTTCGTTATTTTGGGCCTGGCATGGTATTCAATAGCAGTAGGTAATCTCTTGTGCATTATAAATCCCACGTTATTTGACATGATAGAGAAACTCAATAAAAACATCATCCACTTAGCTGCCAAATGAACACAAACTATGTTGTATAAACAATATGGAGTATATCTAACATATACACTGGACATTTTATTAGGTACACCAAGCACTAATTGGAAAAATGGTGCCTGGTCTGATAAGTCTTGATATCTGCTGCAACTGATCTGCTGATGGTAGGGTCAGAATTTGGGATAATCAGTGTGGAAGCATGGCTCCATTACGCCTTCTATCAACAGTTCAGGCTGCTGATGGTGTAATAGTGTGGGGGATATTTTCTCAGCAAAATTTTGCTCCCCTTAGCACCACCTGAGCATTGCTTAAATGTCACATCCTACCTGAGTATTGTTGCTGACCATGTCCATCCCTTTACGACCGCACTGTACCCATCCTCTGATGGCCGCTTCCAGCAGGATAATACTCCATGCCTCAAGGCTCAAATCATCTCAGAGTGGTCTCTTGAACATGACAATGAGTTCACTGTACTCAAATGGCCTCCACGGACAACAGATCTCAATAGAGTAGAGCACCTTGATACTATCATGTCAATATGGATCAAAATGGGGCAGTCTTCTGGCATCGTATGATTTCATCCCACCATGTGACACACCGCCTGAACTTTGTTGTGTGTGTCCTGTGTTTATATTCACTTACACGACTCATCACTTTAAAACCCTCTCGCTCCCTGACAGATACAAAACAACCAGCATGCATCTTTTTTGAAAAAAATCATTGGCAAGTATGAGGCCACAATAAATCAAAGGACAGAAATTGTGTTTGTATAGTAAATGAATATGTGGTTTCTACAACCCCCCCCCCCCCCTCCCCGATCCACACTTGTCAAGCAGGAAAGAAAAAGACAGTAAGATGAATGCGTTTGAAATAAACTGGTCTGACTGTTGTAGCCTCAGATCAACGGCTGTCGTAAAGGCAGAATTCACATTTGTATAGAAATTCATTTTGTTCTGACTTCGAGTGGCCCACATATTTCACTTGAAACACATTTAAACAAAGTTTACAGAGTTTTCTCCGCTCATGTGCTGCATGCTGGAAACCAAGAGCAAGCTGTCCACAAACCGATACACTGATTTTTAAGAGAGAAACATATGATAGAAAAGTAATGCTGTTATGTTCTTTTGTTTTTGCTGGGCAAGCTATTCTAAGTGTGTCATTTACATTGTCTTGGTTCCTTCTGCCTCTGTCTTCCTTATGCAGACTAAGGACTATAAAAGATATCTGATTGTGCCCTGTGCCCTTAGAGATTAGCAGCAGATCTCCTAAATCCTGTGCGAGTTGAAGTGGCTGCTTCTCTGCCAGGAGATTTGTTTGTGTAAATCTCTTGACACCCTGTAGCAGGTTAGTGGTTTGTCCATTGTCAGATCAGTGTTGGTGGGTATTTACCATTGCTGACGCCAGGAGTTCTATACGGGTTTTGCCATCTCAGACATGCTAGGATTTGTTCGTTGTCAGAATCACTCATATCTTTGCACTTTCCCAAATCTCTGCATCCACCATGTTAATTACAAGAACGTTTATCTAGAGATATCGAACATTATTAACTTCACTTTTTGTTTTTTGCATTGATCTGAGTGAGACAGCATTATATCGTTTTCAATGAGACCTGCAACTAAAAACTCATCTGGCCATTTGTTCCTGAAATGAAATGAGCATTCCTAGAACACACTTGACTTTCCACTGTCAATTACCCCTTTTTTTAAAAAAAAATTATTTTTAAAAACTATCATTATCATTTGCTGATTATCAAGATTGATTGGTTAGGGTTAGGTAAGTATTATGTGTTGGATTAAAACAGGCCCTTTCCCAATATTAAGCACAGATTAGAAAACTCAGATTTCTACATCACAAAGACGATGAGCTCTGATCTTTCTAAAGGTGACAAGAATCATGACGTTGGGTTTCATTTTAGTTACTCCGTTTTATTTTGAAATCTCTGTTTGTCTTACGGTTTGTTCTACTTCCAGCCTTCATTCTATTTCCCACCCTTTTTTGGGCCACACTGGTGTTTATTAGTCAATCAGTTTCCTCCATGGAAGCTTGTTTCCAATACAGGGGGAAAAAAATGCTGTCTATATGTCAAATAATAACCCAAAATTCCAAGTTTGATATCTCAAATTTGTGAGTTACTCAGAATTAAGTCAAAATTTCAAGATACTTCGTCGCAATTCCAGATTTCGATAACTCTAAATTTAGCGATACTAACTTGATATTTGGACATAGCTCTGCCTGTATTTTATGTATTTACGCTGTATTTATTTATTTTATTTATTTCGTTTTCAGTGATGGAAATAAGCTTCCATACCCCTCAGTATATACACCTCCTGCCTTCCGATCCCTAGTTTACCCGAGCTTTTTTAGTCATTTTCTCTTCCTTGCATTTTCCTTGTGTTCATAATTGATCCCTTTGCGCATGACTCCTTGCACTGTTCTTGGATTTTGCCTTTTGCCTGGCCTTCGCTAGACTTGTTTACTTCATGGACCGTTCTCCTGTGTATGACCACTGCCTTTCGTGGATTAAAGATTTGGATTTTGAATCTGCCTCCTGGTGTCCATTTGAGTCTTCTTCCCTCTGGTCCCTTGCAACCATAAAATCTATATGCACTTTTATAAAGCTGTCTATAGGCTGTTACATCACCTTCCAGCAACAACCTATGGTATAGCTTCTTAGATCAGGGCAGTCTTTACTTTTCCATTTTCGTGGTGTAAAAAAAAACAAACCCCAAAACCCCCCAACTCCATTTGACCTTCTTCCTCTGAGGAACAACTTCTTTTTCTCCACAAAACTGCCATCTGTAACTTTCGGGACTAATCTATCAGCATGTATCCGCTTTGTCTACTCTAGCAACTATAAACTTCCTGCCCTACTCGATTATATTCTGAGCAGAAAAACAAATCTTATTTTGGATGTTGGCCATAGTGGTTTGTGCATCCCAAAATTCGTCAGTCACTTCTATTATTCTAGCAGCCAAAGTAATTTTGTGCTTTAAGTGAACCACCATATGCCAGTTTGGATACTTGCCACAGTGACGGAATACACAGAGCTTAACAACAGCAGTCAAATTTCACTAGCATTTAGTGGCTGTTGGCTCGTATTGTCATGTTGCCATGTTGATTGTATGCAGTGTGAGATATGTGTAAGAATGTGAAAATAGATACTCGGCACTTCCAACAACATATTTTTTCTTTTTCTTCTATTTCTCGTCTTTTTTGTGTCTTTATCTTGCTTGCAATCCCATCCATCCATCCATCCATCCATCCATCCATCCATCCATCCATCCATCCATCCATCCATCCATCCATCCATCCATCCGCCTGCCTATTCATGAAAATTGCAAATAGATCTGGCACAAATGTCTCCAGAACCACCATTTAAATAAGCTAATGACCTAACTTCGGATGCTGCACCAATTTTTGAGGAGTGCAAAGGCTGAGAACTTAAAGCTTGAAGGGGAACAATTCTCACTCTGACAGAAGCGGGAGCAGCAGCAGCTGCCTTAGGGTCAGACAGATAACGCTGCTTAAGTTCAGGAAACAGTTTGGCTCCATTTGGGACACTATTTCATCTAAATTTCATCACAAATCATCATGACAGTCGACGCAACACTTAGACATACCACTTATTCTCTATTAGTACTATCTTCTCAGCCTTGGTTTAAAAACCACGACACTCCACAGATCACCACAATCAATCCCCTTCTTTTAAAGGTTTACTGTAATCCTATCAGTGCATTACTGGACAAATTCTGCTGTTACGTCAACTTCAGATTCAATTTAAGACCCAAGTATGATTAGAAAAAATCTTCAGGGTCAGAAGTCTGTTTCAGATGAGGATACAGGTCTGGTTTAGTGTACGGGTCTTCACGCTTCCATCTGAGGTTTACCACAAATCATCGTGACAACAGGCTGAACATACGGATGAAACGGATGAATGAAAGGAGGAGTAATTAGGAGAGAGAGGCGGGAGGATTCACAACGCAGGGCTGTGTTATTGGGAGTGTCAGGCTGCGAGTGACTCATCCTGGGAGCCGCCCAAATTGCTTAGCTTGGAAACTGATAAGCGAATTCATGTCATTGTCTTGGTTTTGCGTGTGAGCATATTCAGCACCATAACAATATTTTCACATATTCAGCTGTGAATAAACTAATTGTAAAATCATAAATTGTGTTTTTTTTGTGAGGAAAATAGATTATAAATAAGACTCTAGCAAAGAAAAATATTTTATTAGTACTATATTCAGCTTTAGTCTTTTCTATTTTTGCCATGCCCTAAAGTAAACTCTCCACACCCCCACCTGTGTGTGTGTGTGTGTGTGTGTGTGTGTGTGTTTATGCATGCTCAGCTGCTTCTGTTTCCATTATGGTCATGATTCTCCATGAAAGTCTTCAGAAATTAACCTGTTTTTATTGTGTATTTGTGCATAGACACTTACTAAGAAAAGCTCACTGACAGTGAGCGCGTGGTCTTTGCACAGGCGTGTGTGGGTGCATTTCTGTGTATGTGAGTAGGCCATACAGATTAGCTTCTGATCCCTTCGTAAACTAGCAATCAATAGGTCTCTGTCTGTATTCAGACGGTTAGACAGACAGTTCTGCTTCAAAACATCCAAACATCTGCTCCACTCCATATTCAGAGCACACAAACGTCTTTCTGACACCTATGAAAGACAGAGGGAGAGTGGAACAGAGAGGTGAGAGAGAGCAAAAAGGTGGGGAAAAAAGGCAGGAACAGGAATGAAAAGGTCTATTTTTGACATCAGTAAAAACTGACAGAAGGACCAAGAGTGACTGAACAGGAAAGAGCAGTTTCCTTAAACAGAGGGACAAAAGGAAAGATGGGGGGTGTTAAAGAAAGAAAAAGCCTTTTAAGCTGTATCCCTTGCTTAGAGAGAGAGGGGAATCAGGGTCAGAGTAAAAATGGGATAAACAATATTTAAATATTTGGATTACTTAAAGAAAATTTTGACAGCTGCAAATATCACCTGCAAATTATGCCGTGTACGCGCGCTCATTTTTTTTTATCAGCAAGCAGAACATCACTCACTTACACTTATCAGGGGGATGGTCAAACCAGCTACCCGCTGCACTCCAAATTTAACATGAACGTCAATAAAACAGCGAGAGTAAACTGAGCACATACTGCGCAAACACAGAACAACTCATTATAACATAGCATCATAACGTTTCTCTTGTAAACTCATGATTATGCAAGATACAGCCAATTGACAGCCTGTTCGTCTATTTATCTAGTTTAGAAATGCATTTATAGCATTAAACTTTCATGTGTACACGCACTCATGCACGCACGCACAAGCATAATGTTATGACCACCTGCCTAAAATTATGTTGGTGCACCTTTTGCTGCCTAAACAGCCCTGATGCATTGAGGCATGGGCTCCACTAGACCCCTGAAGGTGTGCTCTTGTATCTGGCACGCACCAAGATGTTAGCAACAGATCCTTTAAGTCCTATAAGCTCCGATGTCGGGCCTCCATGGATCAGACTTGTTTGTCCAGCACGTCCCACAGCTGCTCAATTACATTGAGATCTGGGGAATTTGGAGGCCAAGTCAACACCCCAAACTTGTTGTGCTCCTCAAACCATTCTTGAATCATTTTTGCTTTGTGGCAGGGAGCATTATCCTGCTGAAAGAGGCCACAGCCGTCAGGGAATACCGTTTCCACTAAAGGGTGTACATGATCTGCAACAATGCTAAGGTAGGTGGTACATGTGGTAAGCAACGTCCACATGAATGGCAAGATGCAAGGTTTTCCAGCAGAACATTGCCCAAAGCATCGCGCTGCCTCCTCCAGCTTGCTACCTTCCTGTAGTGCATCCTGGTGCCAGGTGTTCCCCAGGTAAGTGACGCACACACACCAGGCCATCCAGGTTATGATCTGGCTGAGGGGATTCAGGCTGAATCCTGTTCAGGGAGGTTGCTGTGGTCTGCTCTTAGATCCACTAGCCACTTAGCATTGGTTGCATCCAGTAGGCCAATTATCGTCAATATGCCCTGGTTCCTCAACACCTGATTCTCTGTGGCCAGTCTATGTGTGAAAATAAGGTCTCACGCTCCCTGAACCAGTCTTTCGCAATTGGAGTCAGTTGGATTGTGGCATCTTGGTAGATGTCTGTGCCATCAGGGAAAAAAAAAAAGGTGGAAAACCTGGTCATTCAGTATAAAACCTTATATTTTGGGTATGTTACCAAACCTAGACCTGACCAACTGAAGCAACCACAAACACTCCCCCTACAGGTTTATGGAAAAGGCACTAGGCATGATGAGCGCACCACTTTATCCACCTCTCTTCTTACCCAGATGCGCGCATCACTCTGGAACAGGGTAAATCTGGGCTCATCAGACCACATGACCCTTTTCCATTGAGTGGTAAACTGGAGCCTTTTGTCAGATTAGCCTCACTGATAGGTGGTCTTCTTAAGGCTACACAGATGTTTAATCCCAATCCCTTGAGCTCTCTTTGCACTGAGCACGTGGAAATACTTTTACTTTTACTATTAAATACAGCCGTGAGTACTACTGATCATTCATTATGATCTGATTTCATCAAACATTTAAAGGATCTCTGATCAACTGTTTAAGAAAAGGGTTAAATATAGCCAGCATAATATATTAATCACTGCTGCAATAACTACTTTGTTATATTCAAATGGTATTTTTTTTCTGGAAAGACACTGAATATTAACAATGCACATTAATACAAACTTGTTGCAGTGTGCTTCAGGCTACGGTGCAGGCTACACAGCTACGTCCTGGATTCAACACAATGCTTTAAATCAAGCATTAGTACAGAACGTTCTTTTCATAGAGCTGCTGTAGCTGGCAAGCTAAATGTGCTTTCTGCCTAGAAAGTTGTTTTCACGCAGGATTATGCATCATTTTAATTCATAAAGACCTTGGGAAGGAATAGGGCACTCAAAGACACCTTGGTTGCTAACTGTTTATTAGCAAGCAAGCAGGCTCTTTTAGGAACATTGTCTGCACAGCTGCTGAGGAGGAAGAAAACCCTCGACAGAGTGCAACAGCATTAGGAAACAACACTTATCATATTTGAATGCGACAAGATGCCTTTCAAACATGCAAACGATATTGTAAGACTTCTCATTGAGTTTCAATAGCTCCTTCATGGAGCAATGGAGCCAGAATCCGTTTTGGCATTGGAGGACTAAACTGTCTACTGTTTAAAATATGCTTAAGAGAAGACGTACTCTTCTCTTTATTTAGTCAATATTGGTCTAAACACATCACACTAATTTTTCAGTTCAACTGAATTTCTCGATTGAATCTGTTTTATATACAAGTGTAAATGATAACTTGAATGAGGTGCTTGTGAGAAGGTCAGAGGGCTGTCAATAGTAAAGTGGTTCTTTCTGCAGAAGGCAGGAAATTGCTTATGACAATCTGCCCTTTAGAATTTTAGACACAGTGGGTGAAAATACTCTCCCTGCAGATGGTGCTCATAGAGAGGTTGTTTGGTCGTTAAAATCCAAAGGATGAATCCTCTGGGGTGCACAGATCTATTCAGAGAACGTAAGCATAATCCACTTTACGTAGGCTATAGTAAAAAAGTAAAAAAAAATCAGCCATTATGTTAATGGCAAGGTCACGGGGTGACCAAAATCCATCTGAGTCACCTTGAGCCCTGGATAAACAGACTGCAAATGTAATGGGAAGATGGTTATTGTTTTGCGGCATGCGTTCTCTCATGAACTGAAGTGCCATTAAGTGACTATTATAACTTGCCAGTGGCGCAAAAAGAAATGTCACCCAGGTCATTGGCATTTCTGAGCCGCATTTTAGGACGAAACTGTTCATTAATTTGTGAACAAACAAAGAGTTTAACAGATGAACTGACGAGCTGACTAACTGTCAAGATGATGCAGCCATAACCTTAACAAAAGGTAGGAATATGGGAATAGTGTTTTACTCGCGAAACTAATCTCCGGGCCAAAATTTGCAGCCACGCTCCACAAACACGAAATGGATGGAAATCTCTGGGGAAAAAAATGAGATGCACACAGATGAGTGTATGCGCTGGCGGATACATGCATTTCTATGCAAGCAGACAGGTACTGGACCTTCATCTGCGCTCGCATACACAGTCTGTGCATGTACATGCAGGGATCTTGTATCCTGAGCCAGGACTAGCACAAGGGACTGGCGATGCTTGGTTGCCTCACTGGCAGAGATAGAGGGATTGGCACAAAGTAAATGAATCCATTGGAGGAGCAATGAGAATATGATTTTCGGGTATTATTTTAGAGGTTAAAGTGAAGCTCACATAATACTGTGAACCCCGTTTAACTTTTTCAGCTCCAGCTGAGCAGTACACTGCTGCACAATGGGCAGAGTGAAAGAAGGGCCGCATGCTCTGACACTTACCTAAGAAACGACTATTTAAGATAATAATCAGTCAAACTTTGTCACCTTAAAATCCATCTTTTGATGAATCTAAAGCAACCTCCTTGCAAACTGGTTGTATTCTGGCTATGTTCTGATATAAAAGCATGGTTGCAGAGCGCCTGTGTATGTTGCAGTTAAATTGCCATCCTGCAGCAGCTACCTCACTAATCGTGGAGGAATGTCTGTTTCAGATCTTTCAGGTTCTGGCAGGACTCTGAATGTAAGCAGTTTATGTGAATTTATGTTCAATGTGAATCTCTGTGTATGTGCATGGCAACAGATTTCCACCAGATGGCAACAGAATTGCGATTTTCACCAATTTACCATAGTTAATCTCCGTATTACCACAAACAGATTGCATGTAATAGCCAACTTGACTCCCATCTTTTTGCAGTTTGATTGCCATCTCTGAACTGCCTGACTGCGAGTGGTCTCAAACCTGGTCCCTGTCTATTTCAAAGGCAACGAGATCACAAGTTCATTGCATACAGCCATGATAATATTGGTCGTCCCTTAGTGTGACTGTAGCATTAAAATATGGGTAATCTAAGTAAATGTAAGACATGATGTTGGGCATAGTATAAAAAAACAGCTAAATCTGGTCTTTCAAGGGAATACAGAAGTTGTAAAATGATAAAATATAGAAAATAAGATTATACAGTAACATTATGATTGTTTATTTAACACCTGGATATGAATTGATTTTTATGGTTCCTAAGGGCATGCATACAGGGCTTTGTGAAGTTTAAACAGAAGCAATACCTCAAAAACTGGAGCTTTAGAGCATTTTGTGGCAGCGGCACACTTTCTCCTGTAATAACCTTTTACTGAGAGGCGAGAAGATCGTTGACTTTTTAGATTTGCTTCTTCCCTGCTCCAAGCTGATTTATTCAGCATATGGAGGAGCAGTACAACAGGAGGAGACAGCATGCATTTGGGGAAGCTTTACACACACACACACAC
>JAVDPK010017539.1:0-12657 GCA_034780415.1 Cichlasoma orientale | reverse complement strand
AGTAGTGGAAACCGTGGGTACCTCCGTGCAAAGTCAGAAACATGCAGGAAAGTCTGGTGCCTGAGGGCCTCACAAAAACCAATTGAGACCGACAGCACAACCGGGCCCACCCAAGCAAACTGTAACTTTAAGGTTGATTATCTCAACCTAACAGATGGGTGTTTAAAATGACATAATTCCAACACATTTGAAGATCCCACCATCAGCAGAATAAAGCTTTCATTCATTCACTAAAACATCTCAACACTGAAACAACTGATTGGCACATTAATCGTTGCCAGATGTTTATCTGTGCAATGCCGTATACTCCGTCTCGCTATTACCATTCAAGCACTGTACTGTGCAATATTTGCACTATCTGTCGAAGAGTAAATCTTAGATAAAAGTGCTTAGGTATAGAAAGCACTGCACGTGTGTAACTGGGTGGATGAAACTTGTAGCAGAAAGTTTGAGTGTTCAAACTGAGTAGAAAGGTGCTATAAAAGTCCATTTACTGTATATATTTAAATTTTCTTTTTTTTTGTTGTTGTTGTTGTACAGTACTGCCGTTCAAGGCTGCATCTACTTATCCCTACTCTTTTTTCTCACGGTCTTGTCTTATCTTGCTGTACTCTTGCATTTGTGGCTTTGAGTGATGTGTCCACACAGATCTCTTTCGATACATTTGCAAAACAGCAGAGATCAGATACATGCCGAACAACTTTGCTATTTTAGCTTGTTCAAGTTTGCATTACAGCGTCTAACCATCCAGCTTTCAAAGTCAGTTGTTTAACTTCACAGATCTTCATAAGATAAGATATTCCTTTATTGATCCATGGTGGGATAGTTACCATTACCAGTTTGTTAACAGCATTCATGTTAAAAATACAGGTTGTATTTACAACATTTTCTTTTCTGAAAGCTCCAGTATCTTACTTGGTGCTATCAGTGCATACAAAGACAAAGCTTGGGCTTCGTGTCAGCTGGAGCACTATTAATAAAGGTTATTAAAAGGTGCACTTTAATATAGTGCTTTATTACAACCCTCACATAATATAGCACATTGGTTACACAATTTTCATGCTATAGATCGCATGGTGTCCTGTAAAAGGAATGTAGCTAACATTTGCATTATTACATTTTGTTTTGTTAGTTTATTTAATGCATGCAAAACTGCAGCACAACATGCAATCTTGTTTATGGTCAATTTGCAATCAGTTTGATGATTAGGTGAATACCAGTGAAAACTAACGGCTAGCAAGCAAAGAAAAAATGCAGAAAGGTTAAAAGAAAAGAAAAGAAAAGAAAAGAAAAGAAAAGAAAAGAAAAGAAAAGAAAAGAAAAGGCTAAGTCTGTCCTGTTGCTCCCTTTCAATAGAAAGTTTGGCCAGTTAGAAATGTGACATACCCAAGTCACACAATTTAACAAATAAGATCAAATAAGTAATACTAAAGTAGGCTTGCACACACAGCGCAAACAGTGAGGCCATGTCCTGTACTCTGAAACATTTACCTGCCAAACTGACGTTCTAATTAAAACACCCATTTTGACACAGTTTTGAAACGTTATGTACTATAAATTGCAGTCATTTTTTTTTTTTTAATCTAGGCCAGGTCAGACACATTTGTGTGTTCTTTCACCGGTATTTGTTCACAAGCATTTTATCCATATTTCTAATTTTAAGAAATATCAAATCACACGAGGGACACCTCAATTCACTCCCTATAAGAAAACCATTCAGACATTTACGTTACAAACTCCACCAAAACTGTAAAGAGTTATTTGGTTCATATATTCCTCAGAAACTAAACACCACAGGGCCTAACCCACGGGAGGTGGTTAAGTGGTTGTTTTTTGTGGTTACTGCTATTGTTGTCTTCCTGTTAAAGAACATATGCATGCAAATGCATGTGAAGATGATACATTTAAGTTATCTATATGCCTGTCTCAAAACAACTATGCATAAGATAACGCTGTTATTTAAAACTTGCCACCTGTAACTTGCTGACAATATTGTGATGCAAAACTCAGTTCGCAGCCTGACAGCGCTGCCTGCATCTTCAACTCAACCACCGTTTGTTTCTTGCTGAAATTTAAGGTCTCGGGATCTGTTTTGTGTTATATGTTCACAGATCGCAAGGAGCAACTTGAATCTTGCCTTCCATTAAATTCTCCTGATGAATCCAAAACACTGAGCAGAACTTTTTTCATTCCGAGAGTTAGCGTCTTGTTTCCTATCATCATATTTTTTTTCTCATATGTTTGAAATAGCTTTTTTGAGGTCAAAGTAGAGTTCCGATCTATATGTGCGTGACTGTTTCGTTGTAAATTAGGTACAAATTTGTGACGTTATTTCAAACTGCCCTCACAGCATCATCAACACATGACCCTCCCAGGATTCCTGCTGGTGATGTGACAGAGGAAGTGGAAATTGGTAAGTGTTGCATGCCACAATTCTACAGCCTCTAGAAAACCACTTACAGGAAGTTGTGACACAAACTTGCGCAGCCCCTTACTTGAGTGTAACACTCTTAGTGATCTCTTTTTAATGCCTGTTTTTTTTTTTTTTTTCATTAATTTTAGGTGAACCTCATACCCTGTCATGTAAAGCATTTTTTCCTTTTGAACTAAATTTTTCACCAAATATGGAGTGGTACGTGAATAATGATGGCAACATGACTCTACTAGACAGTAAGTAAGTCACCATAGTCCCTTACTACTTTTGGAATTAATGTTTGATAGGATTTTTTTTTTTTTTAATCGGTTGATGTCAGCATGATGATTCATGATAACTTTGCTTAAGCGTGCAAAGCTCTTAACCTTCTTTCTGCTACTCAGACAGAATTCCACAAACAGAGAGTCTTTGGAAAAGTACCAGGAAGAGTACGAGGTCATACAGGTAGCAATCATAAAAGAAGTGACGCCACAGAACCTGGCACACACCTATATCTGCATCGCCAGTAATACATTTGGAAATGTCAACGCCACAATCAAGCTCAAAAGGAAACTTAAAGGTACTAATATTTCCAACACCATCTGCCCATGACCTAACACCAGCCAGGCAAAGTCAGCAACCAGTTATTAAAGGTTAAAGGTTAACACAAACATGATTCTTAATGCATACCAGTGTTGCTCTGTGTCTGCTTAATGTGTAACAAATGTTAGCAAACACCTTCACCATATCAGCTTGTTCAGTTTTGTGTTGCAGCTTCTACTCATCCAGCTTCCCAAGTCAGTCACTCCTATTTTAAAGACATGACACAATCTAAGAACATGTTTTGGACCTTCTTTCAGTACAATGGCCTTCACTGGTTGGGTATCCAGTCACGTCCTTCCTGCTCGTAGCTGGGCTGGGGATCATCGTGCATGTAAAATGGCTGGAGATACAGCTCATCTACAGATCCTACGTTCAAACTGGAAGACCGGATGGAGGTTAATGCAGATACACACACACTGACGCGCTTGCCTCTGCTCTTTAAAGGATGTGGCCTCTATTCAGGATGGGCATGATATTAACAGGCCAACTGAAACAACACGAAAATGCCTTAAAATAGCCTTAGTACATGTGCTTGATACGGCACTTTCTATAGTAGGGACAGTCATGGTTCTGTTGTTTCTGCATAAAGAAAGAAATTTATTAAAGAATTAGCATTATTTTATCTATATCTCATATATTTTTGTTTCCACGCTGTCTTTCATAACCTGACCCGCTTATCAGATGAGAAAGAGTTTGATGTGTTTCTGTCCCATGTGTGGAGCCCTCTATCAGCAGAGGTGACAGAAAGTGTGAACACTTCCTCCAGATCACCTTCCAGTGATGAGGAAGGTAGGCCAATGCATGGATTCCACTTTCACATCGCTACAATTAGAAAAAAATTCAGTAAAACTTTCTTTTATTGACAGGAAGTGTGTGTATCACTGGCCTACTTAATGAGCAAAACACAAGGCCACTAGAGGTGCTGCTACCCCAAGTGTTAGAGGACCAGTGGGGGTATCGTCTATGTCTGCTGGAGAGGGATGTGCTTCCTGGAGGAGGTCAAAAGATCCGATACATGTATCTGTGTGAGTGCACATTTCCCACAAAGGTGTCTAATTTTTTTTTTCTTTTCTGCAGCATACACAAATGATGTGGTTCTTGCGATAAAGAAAAGCCAAATGCTTATCTGCGTCCTGTCTGATGACTACCTCACCAACAGTAATGCTGTGTTTGTACTGGAATCAGGAGTTCAGGTACGATTACTTAATCAGACCAGACAGACCGTTAAATGTAAAACATTTAAATTTCAGAGTCGTCCCCCCCCTTTGCCCCCTGCCCCAAAATAGCTTGTAAAGCTTTCTTTGCAGAAAAGTTTTCTTTCGTTTTATAACTACTTTGGAGACATTACGAAAGCATGATTTCATTTAAGTACAACTAAAACATGACAACAACCTCCTGGTTATGTTTAGCAGAGTATGACTAAACGCTGCCATTTTTCAGTGGAAGAAAGTTTGGTTGGTCTTCCCAGAAGCACAACCTGAATGCAATGCCGTCAGTTTCACTGTATGGCTGTAGTGAATTAAAGTGAAAGCTGAGTGTTTAGTGGGAAACAGTGGACAGCTTCTCAGTTGTTTTAAATTTTCTTTCATGACAAAAGAGTATTAAACAAGAAAATTCCATCTTTATCATTTTCAGTGATTAGACTGTAATAATTTATTAATGATTTGCTGTTTTTTTTTTTAAACACATCTTTAGGCTTTGCTGCAAAAGTCTGTCCTCAAACTCCTGCTTTTATGGACCAATAAAGGCTCAGCATCTCTTATCCAGCCTGACCCCCCGCTGCCCACACTCGTCCAAAAGGCCTTAAAGGTGCTACCGAGCCTGGATTGGAGATCAGGCAAACCCCCCAGAAGCAGCTTCTGGAGATCTTTAAGGAAGCTCATGCCCAATAACAAAGTGGCACTGGTGTCAGTAAAGTAGCATTAATGATTGTATTTTGGTGTCTGCAGAGACTGTGCAGTATATAAGCTTACTCCCTTTTTTTTTCTTACATAATATACAGCATATTTATTTATTGTATACTGTATGCAGTTGTGTAAACATGTTTTTCATTAAATTGCAAGCACTTTTAAGAAGACTCATTCAACCAAAGCGCCAAAGGAAATCATTTCTGCCTGTTGCCAACAAACTTTATAACTGTCTTATGACACCTGGACTCCTTTCACTTGTAATATCTTGTGTATACTGTACATGATATTGTTTTAACTTTGGAAAATGTATTTAACTTTAACTTGGTAATTTGAGTACCATAGTTTTGTTTAATTTATTTTACAAAGTATGCATTTTCTTTTTATACTAGGAGTGTCTGTAACACGTTTATTCTGATTCTGAACACCTGAATTAACACAAGTTAAGGAAATTTCCATGACATGGATGTAGATTCACAGCCATCATTTTAATATTTAGGGAGGGGAAAAATGGGTGAATCACTCTCTGTACTACACTCAGGCTCCAGTAGTGCACGATAATTTCCTTCTACAGCTAAAATAAATATGTCAGTTAAATAATACAAAACAGAAATTAATAACTATCACAACTGAAGCATTGAAAACATCAAATATATTTTTAAAAAAAAACTGTACTTGCGATCCAAAAATTTAGAAATAAATAAAATAACTTTATTAGTGTCAATATGAGTACTGAGTATATACCTGGTATTACATGTTACAGAGCACTGGTTTATATAGAAATAAAAGAAAGAAAGAGCTGCTTGATTAAAACAAATCGCAGAGTTAACGTTGAACGAATTTATTAGGAGATGTTAGCACAACAGTTAAGTAACCCACAGAGAAATTCAAAGTCCATATTTCTCATCAAGAGGGATTTCTCTCGGAGTATAAAGCACAACATAAATCAGTGCAGTGCGACTTAAAATGGGCATGATGACTCCTAACTTATCAACAGAACTGTTACCAGCACCCTGGTATCCACATCATAGCTGCTTAAGTCTGGGCTTCACACAGAGGTCAACTACAGATATATTTCTACTGCAAATACGCCAGACTGGGTGAAAGAAAGCAATCACCGGTAATAAGATTAAACAAAAAACACAAAGCATGAAAGAAATCAAGACGGTTTCTGAGGTGGCACAGCTGATGGAAGCAAAGGATCTGAAACTGACAAACTACAAAAACCCTATGTCTAGTGCACTTCACACTCAGATCAGCATTGAACTCGCACTCTGATTGTGGTTTTAAAAATAAAACACTGTGGCACTCCTATTTATATTTATACACAAAAATGAAGCAAGCAACACACTTGCTCACTGGCTTCAGATAGGAGCAAGGGACAATGAGGGCTGTAAGATGAGTGTTTTTCATTAACCCGGAAAGGGAACTACAACAACTTCTACAGGTTGTAACCAGCATACTGGATACAACCTGTAGAATTTTCCATCACCAGTTCACACCTCTCACACAGAGATCACACGGTCTGGTACCTCTCTTATCAGTAGGGATCAACCAGTATTTCAAAATGAAAACACAAATTCAGACACAATCATAGCAGGCTTAAAGTATTCATCATCACAAACCTACAGAGAAGTTGTAAAAGCTAAGGCTGCAATGACTAATCATCTGAGCCTTCGATGATATCTGAGATGGTTAACCTATACAGAATTAACAAGTGGTGACAAAACTTGCTGTAGTCATTTACAAGTTTTCTGCTTGGGACTTTAGCTTCCTCTCCCAAAGTTTTTGATGATCAGAGAATCCCTGTTTGCCCTTGTTGAAGGAATTAGGTCCTGCAGATGTTGGCGTTTCCCTGAAAGGGTTGCAGAAGTAAAGAAATTAAAGATTTTAAAACCACAGAAACTAAGGGCACAATTATAAAGTACAGTCTCTACCTGCCAATATTCTTCATCCTCATCTTTGCCTCCGGAGGCATCTCCTCAGGTTCACTCTAGAGAGGCAAGAGAAAATTAATGTCTGCCTCTGTTCCAAGCATCAGTACAATCATGACATCACTGTGCGTGCGTGCACTTACATCATCATCTTCGTTAAAAACAGACGCCAGCCCGGGCTTTTTTTGAGGAAGCGATGGTGCAGTCTCTTTAGGCTTCTAAAAGCGGTTTGGGGGACATGAAAATTAAGAAAACTAAATAAAACACTATAACCTAGCATCAAGCATCACACCTCCCTGCTCACAAATCACAATCCTTCCTTCAGCTCCTGAATTATCACAGTGAATAAAGATGGTTTTGCAAAACACAAAGTTAAAGTGAAGTTGACCTCTAATATTATGGATATAAAATGTCATCACTATATATTCTCTCATTTTTTTTTTTCACAGATTGCAGCTTTGTTACAGTTTTGCATTTGGGAGAAAATGTGTTTTGGGAGGTAACAGTCACAGTGACTGTTGAGCCTTCAAATCTAGTCATTCGATCCTTAGGTCCTAGTGACTGGTAGTGACAATTTTGGAGAACTTCCCTCAAGGCAGAAATGTGCTACTGCATTCACACCCTCCTTTGGAAGCATAAAAATGGCAAGATGCAAGTCTCATAAGATTAACTGGCCCATCATTCTAATCATGATTAACTCCTAGTTGCTTCAAGACCCTAACAGTGGGGGCCACATTCAAACATAACATTTAAGGACTTTGGCCTAACTTTTATGGTACAACAGTCTCATGCAAGTTACAACACCCTTTACATTACATACATACACATTTTTTACATTAAACAGCCCCCACGCACTCACCGAGGCTCCAAGTTTAATCGATATGGGGTTCGCTTTCTTTCCCAGCTGACTGCTCATGCTGAAGCCTATTTTGGAGACTTTGGTTGGTGCTGGTGGGTCTGCTGAGGACTCATCTTCATCTTCGTGGGTGAGATGCTGGGATGTGCGTTTGAATGCGGTCCCTTCTCCCCCCACAGTGCTACAAGAGACAGGCTTAGTTTTCACTCTGCCTCCCTCCTCCTGCGGCCCTGCTTGAGGCAAGACAACTCACCAAGGTGAACAACTGTTTTCTGGAACCTGGGAGTTATTAAATCCATCATCTTTACCTGTATGGCTAGCCATTAATGAACCAAAGGAAATACAGGTACCTCTCTACAATTTAACTGGCTGCTTTATAAGTCCACCTGGGGACTATGTGAGCAGTAACTCGCATCCTTATCAGTATAGTATCTGAAGCTCTCTACATGGTGTCTGAGAGCTAAAGTACCAGTGCTAACTAGCCATAGTTAGCTACTAGCACACCAGCTAAACTAACGCGGGTTAGTGAGCTAAAAACAAACCATAGACTGTAGTAGAGAGCGGTGTATTTGCTTTATCATTTTCACATTATTAGTATAACTGACTCACAGCTAAACAGGTAACATCAACACAATGTTAACTGCTAATCTGTCATTACCAACCATAGCTACCTAGCATGAAGTTGTGTTAGATACGTTCGCCTAACATCTCCTCTTAGTTTCAATGAACAGTGGGGGCATATCAAGCTAACACTGACTGCTGGATATTTTTCAACCACATTATAGATGGTAAAAAGGCGCAAACAGCAAAAATATCACCTCTGTCGTCGGTGCTACACCTCCTTTTATGCTCGTTATCCGCCATCATTTCGCCTCTCAAACTCGCCGCTAGTCGACTTCGGGCGCTGTTGGCGAAACAAGCCTCCCACTCTGGTGGTAGAAGAAGAAGAAAAATGGATGGAGCGATATGACAGCGAGCTAACCTGGTAAACAGAAACTGGTGACAATAAGGAACTTAATGCCCGTAGTCGTGTAGTGTGTTGTTTAAAGCGGTCTCTCGTTGTAAGCATTTAGGTAAAGCTACACAGCGACTTGGGCTAATACTAAAAGTTGGTCCTAATGTGGGTTATTGTCTGTAAGTTGCTATGCTCAGCTACGCTACGTGTTACTGTAATGCTGTGTTGGCTAACCTAACAGTTGTCTTACAGCCTGTTAGCTCAGTAATTCCCAGTTTGTTTGTTTTTTATATGCAGGGCAAATATTTAGTAGTTTGCTTTAAGTAACAAGTGCTTTTTCATAATTGGTACCATTGGAAAAACTTTCTATATTTTTGTCTCCCTCGGATAACTCTGTGTGTTTACCCCCAGGCCCTTAAAGCTTGCCCTTAAACAATGTACCAGTCAAGATGGGACAGACGCTGTGCATATGCTCTCGTGCCTCCATCACCATTGATAACAAAAAATATTACTTTGTCCAGAAACTAGACGAAGGGTAAGAAAACATGTTCACGTTTTATTAATTTAGCTCCGCATATCTTTAAGATTTTATATTTATTTGTCACCATATCTCATATAAATACATTCATAAGCCTTACTATTGCAGTGGGTAACACCCTCTACCATTACAGTGAATATGGGCACTGATTTCTAGGTTTTATCAAATTCTATGCACTATTTTTTATCAGGGACAAATTAGGTTGAAAACCTCGGATGTGCTGGTGAAATCAGAAGGCGGTGACAGATGGATTAATGCATGGATTAATTTAGCTTTATCTTTATTTAAATGAGATTCAGGTTTCTTCTTTCACTTGCTCCCTTTTGGGGTTGCCACAGCAAATCCTCTGCCTCCATCTCACCCAATCCCTGGTGTTCTTCTCTGTCACACCAACCCTGCATGTCCTCTTTCACTACATCTATGAACCTACTCTGTGGTCTTCCTCTTTTTCTGCTGCCTGGTAGCTCCATCTTTAACAACCTTTGTCCAGTATATCCACTATCCCTCTGTACGTGTCCCAACCATCTTCTTACCTCGCTAACTTTGTCTCCAAACTGTCCAACCTGAGCAGCTAATCTTATCCATCCTGGTCACGCCCAGTGAAAATCTTAATGTCCTTAACTCTGCCACCTCCACTGCCCACTCCACCCTGCCAGCACTCTCTTCCTCACCTCTCCTGTGCACATCTTTATGAGATATTCAAAAGTAAATATGTATGGCATGTCAATATCCCTGTTCTTTTAAGCCAGCTTTGCATTCATAAATGTTTCCTTTTTTTAGTGGGTTCAGTTATGTTGATCTGGTTGAGGGGGTAAAGGATGGGCACTTCTATGCCCTGAAGAGGATTCTGTGTCATGACCGTGAGGGCCGCCAGGAGGCTCAGACAGAGGTGGAGATGCACCAGATGTTTAATCACCCCAACATTTTGAACCTGGTTGCACACGCCTTTGTTGATCATGGAGGGAAGACTGAAGCCTGGTTACTTCTACCTTATATAAGGGTAAGTTTTTGCATAAGTTATCATTATATGAATAACTCAGAGGGAAATATTTTGTTCTGACATGCTGGTGTGTTTGTGCAAACAGAAAGGCAGTCTGTGGTCTGTTCTAGAGAAGCTAAGAGACAAGGAGAGCTCAATGCCTGAAAAACAGATTTTGCAGATCTTTCGTGGTATCTGCTCTGGACTCAAGGCCATTCATGACAAAGGCTATGCACACAGGTAATCCCTATCCCCACCTAACTAAGATGGTGAATAAGAAAATATATGGAAAAAGGAAGGATAACAATCACTGTGCAGTTAAGCATTCTTGATTAAAACTTTCCAAACTTACTTTGGATTTCATTATTTTGGACTCAGGTATATGCAGTTTTTCAGCAGCAGTGCATGGTGGTGCAGAAATGTCAATCTAGCACTGGCATCTATACATGCATAGACCATATTTCATACATTTCAAAAGAAATACCAAATAGTTTTAACACAAGGAACACGATTCCTTGTCATAAAAGGGAAAAAAATCCCTATCCCTTATCTTTTAAAAAACTTCAGTTTACTTATGTCTGTTAAAAAACTGAAAAAAAAGAATAAACATTATTTCACCCCTTGAACTAGTTGAACCAGTTGTGGTTCTTGCAGCTCAGTGCCACATTGTGTTTATTGCTGGTCAGCTGAAAATATGGTGACCAGATCCCAGCAAACTAAATTAGAGACAAACGCAGTGTTTGCATGAGACAAAATGGGACACGATAACAATGCTGTGAGGTCATCAGATGTATCATATTTGAATCCGTCTTTTCAAATTTAAATGAAATAAGAGTCAAAGGCAGCTGAACGTTGTTCTTATGGTCTCATGCGATAGTCTTTATGTGCTCCCACCTTCTCTACTATTTCACTGTTATTTTTGCTGCTGTTTTGTCTGTTAACAGTCTTTGGGTGTCAGTAGGGATGCAGCCATAGATTGCCATACCTTTTTTTTTTTTTTTTTTTGGGGCCATATCTGACAGTTTTAGCAGTTTTTATCCAATTATGACACACACACACACACACACAGTGTCACTTCACACTATATTTTCTCCTGTGCAAAATTTAAAAAAATAATTCTAGAAAAAATGGCAAAAACGCTTTTTCTCAGTACATACTACCACTTCATTTTTCTTTGTGGTAATTTCCATCATATTTGCCAAACTCTGCAAAGCTTATGATTTTTTCTTTTTTTTTTTTTGGTGACTAGTAACTTTCCCTGATGAGTATGGCATTAGACAGACCTAGAGATTGGTCAGAGATGCACTGGCAACCTCTGGTTACTAGGGAGAAATGTGTTTTCCCCGACTGGTTGGCAGTGGGTGCTGGTTGTTGTCAGGTGAAATTTCCTGGAAAGATGGTGCTGCACCAAAAATCTGCTTGTCCTTCCTTTTCATCGCTAGTAGGCTGCCACAGTCACCCATGGTTTACATGGAAGATGCCAACTTGTCAACAGACTCTCGCCATTTACTCTCTGAGCTGTAGTGAAACTTGGAAATAGAGAATCTTTGCCTACAAAATAAAAGTTGTGCCTTTTGAAATGTGTTGATTGATGTGGTAAGGCACTGATTAGCGAGTAGTTGGCAAGTGTTTGCAAGCATCTTCCATTCAGATTATGGGCAACCATGGCAATTTGCTAGCAACCAAAGTAATTGCAAGGAGGTTTCCAGTGAAACACTGTATACCTCTTTGCAGCCAATTTCATGCTAGTGACTGCCAGAAAGTGCTCGTCAACAGATCGGAGAGTACACATTTTTCCCCTGCAACCGATAGTTGCCAGACGGTCACTGACAGGTCTCTAGGCCTGTGTGACTGACAGTTGCCTACTTCTAAACACATGCTGTGTGCTATAATTTGACAGAGACTTAAAGCCCACAAATGTGCTTCTGGATGAGGACGACAGGCCGGTTCTGATGGACCTTGGCTCAATGAACCGTGCCAGGATTGAGGTAAGACCCAGGGTCTGTGAAGGGTTTTTAAGATTTGTCTCTTTAGTTGAAGCCTGAGGTGAGACCGCTCTCCACAGTATGCTGTGTGTTTGGGCTCTTCTATTGTAATGACAGAGAGCCTCCCTCCCTTCTTTTATTGTCTGTTTACACTGTAAAGTCATTTTGAGTCTTTATTTAAATGTTGGTGAGTTCCACCACTAGATGGCAGAGTAGTAAAGCACATATTCGGTTACCGTGCTTCACATCCTCTGTGGATATTGTCTATAGTTTGGAGTAGTGTATAGAATAGTGTATGGAAAAAGCAGAGGCACGTGTGACTTTGAAGCCAGACTGTCAGATTAGCTTTTTTATGGTTGGAACCCACCTTATGTTTCTTTAACACATCTATCAATGTTTGTTTCTATTGCTCCTTTTTTGTGTGTGTGTGTGTGTGTGTGTGTGTGTGTGTGTGTGTGTGTGTGTGTGTGTGTGTGTGTGTGTGTGT
>JAVDPK010017538.1:0-12659 GCA_034780415.1 Cichlasoma orientale | reverse complement strand
GAAGCCAATATGGGAGAAATCTGCTCTCTCTTTCTAGTCCCTGTCAGTACTCTAGCTGCAGCATTTTGGATCAGCTGGAGGTTCAACATCATTCATTTTAATAGATTGAATATCCTTTAAGAATATGTGAAAAGTACGAGACTACATTATGTTCAGGTTCGTGTGTGTGTGTGTGTGTGTGTGTGTGTGTGTGTGTGTGTGTGTGTGTGTGTGTGTATTCTGCAGGGTTGCTCATTAAGCCTCTGCAGTGGGGGTTCACCACAAAAATATATCTATGAGGCCACATGCAGCTCCTCAAGGTTACAGACAGACACCAGCCCAGTACACACACATCTTCAAGGTGAGCATGCTGCTTCGGCCGCAGACTGCCTCAGCTAATGAAGCAGCAGTGAAGAGCATCCTGGTTTCCAAGTTAAAGTGTTTTGTGATTCAATGATCCAGCATGTTGTTTCTTTTGTCTATTTTATTGAAAATGTTTTCATGTTTGTTGATCGTGGATTGTGGTTACAGTCATTTCTCCTTTAGCCTAATGTTTAAGCTCATGTACAACTCTTTTTTCTGTTGATCACCTGTTCCTCCTCCTGAATCAATAATAAATTCAATCAAACGTCTGTTCCTTCAAAACTGTCCGCAGCTTTAAAAAGTATCTATTTGGGGAAAAAAGGGAAGAAATATCTGACCTTGGTTTTCAGTCTCACAGGACTGTCAGCAGTTTTGCATCTTTTTTATACATCTCTATATTTCCTCCTCCACTCCAAGGACGTGCTTTCAATGTGGTCTGGAGACTCTAAAGAGCCCACAGGTATGTGATCATGGTTCTGATGTGAAACCATCTGTGCAGGCCACCTGTCCAGCCTATAGCACCTCTTGGGCTCTGCATCCTGTGAGAGGATCGGGTGAGAATGAATGAATGTCAGAGACAATGTCAGTGAAACTGTTCTAGGATCTGACAAAAAGAAGGCTGTATCCTTCCACCCATGTAGAGAGCCCTGCCTTGAAGAAAGCCTTTCTTTATGGAGCTGGGTTTGTGCGCTGTGGTGCAGTGACATTAAAATAGGAACGGGGCAAACCCAGATTGTTGGCACAAATTCATTTCACAGGTTCAGTCCAGTTTTCATCCTGAGGCTCTTTGGAAGAAGTTGGAAGAACGCCATTGTCCCAACTAATATCCCAGCACACACTGCACGTTCTCCTTCACCGGAACAGAATAAGATGGAACTAAAGTGCTCTAAAGTAAATGGACAAGGCGGTCTGCCTGAGTTAAAACTTTTGTCTAGCAGCTTAGCTTTTTTTGTGTACACTCTGTGTTGTGTACACTGCTGTTCATGGAGAGAATGACACCAATGACAGGGAACAGAGCCAAACAGCTGAGGAAGGAGGAAAGTCAGGGAAGGAGACGAGCTGGGGGGATAGGGGAGAGTGAAGAGTGCTGAGATGGGATCTAGCCACTGTGCTGTTCCATGTCAGTTGAAGGGCTTTTCCCATCATCTGGCAGTTTCCTGTAGAGAGAAACCTGCTGACGGCAGGAAGATCCTCTCAGCCGGGTCAAAGTCTCCTCCATATGTTTCCTGCAGGCTGTCAGAGTCTGTTAAAGACTGCGAGGAGCCCTGATGGCTCATAAAATCTACTGTGAAAACCGAGCGCTTTAGCTTCTGTAGAGTAAAGATGGAGTGGCACAGCCCCACAGCCCCCCCCCCACCCCCCCACCCACCACCACTGACCACTAATGCCGCTGGACTAGAGTACAGTTTCAGTATTACAATACTCAGTGTCACTGGATGAGGGCATGAATAAGAGTAACTGAGTACTTTGCTGAAGCAGTTTAAATTATTTCTATTTTATTGAACTAATTCTGCATTATGCTCCTCATTCTATTTTGGATGCAAACAGTTGACTTTGTACTGCTATCATGTATATGGACAATCAGCATTTGCTCAGCTCTGCTTAAGATCTGCAGCTCCATCAACAGCTTTAAAAACAGACTGAAATATTTGTTGAAAGATTCACAGACTTGTTTTTATGTGGCTGTGTGTGGTTATGGGTTTTAATGTGATATGCTATTGTTGTGATCCTTTTTATGTAACCTGCCAAAGGGACTGCAGATGTACATTAGCTTTAAGCTAACTCTGGTGCAATGCATCAAATGGCAACATTTATGTTATTACATGGTCCCTGTTAAAAATTAGAAATAAAGATAGATATTGTAGGGTCTTTACCTACAGTATAAAGCAGCTTGATGTGACTGCTGTCATTTGGCTCTATATAAATAAAATGTAACTGAATTATGTGATTGTGAGAAGCATCTTTCTGTTTAATTATGATGTCGCTCCACAGCAGGAAGAGTCCCAGTTTAAGCCTCCTGCTCAGCTGGAGCCGGTCTTCCCTGCGCCCGTGTGTGTTTCCTGTGACGACTCCAGCTCCTTCCCACAATTCATGTCACGCATGTTAGGTTAGAGTGGTTGGTTGTTATGACGTGTTTGTTTGTTTGTGAAGGAAGACACCTGAAACACTTTAATTTAAAAAAATCGAGACCTTTCATATTCGAGCATCAGAAGAAATACATGTACATGCAGGGCCGTCTGCTCAGGGAGAGAGTCGGGCCTGCGTGGCTCTGCTCCTCTCTCAGCAGAGAGCTCTGTGTTCCTCTGTAACCAAAACATCTTCATAGTGGCAGGTTATCAGTTCAAAAACAGTCAGAGAAAGCCGTGCTTTAGACTTGGCCTTCTCACATGACCATCTTCCCCCAGTGTTTTCCCAGTCATTTACATGACAGTTTAATCCAGCATAATAACAGGACATAATGACATTTAACCGTACATACTGTAGCGAGACCTTCAGGGACAGATAAATATGTTCTCCTTTTGTGAGACTGAAAAGTTAATGTCTAATGTATGTATTTGTCTTTTATTTGCTCCAGTCACTGTTTATTAATTAATTTCCTGGAGTTCACTTTTAAACATTTGACATTTATTCATTCGGTAATAAATGCACCCTTACAGGTAATTCTAATATTTGTCTAATTCTAATATTTGTCACCTTGGGGTGACAAACAGTCACCCCAAGGTGACAAATATTAGAGGTGAGGTGGTTTATACTGTTGGTAAAGACCCAACAACCAAAACAACCCCCTATGAGCAAGAACTTGGTGACAGTGGGAAGGAAAAACTCCCTTTGAACAGGAAGAAACCTCCAGCAGAAGCAGGCTCAGGGAGGGGCAGCCATCTGCTGTGAGTACTGCTGTGTTAATCTGTAACATGGCCTTAGGTGCACTGCCACATATTTACTATTCAATAATATAAACCTGAGGCCACAGTCTCACACACGTACACAAATCCCTGTCTAATGAGATAAGCTTTAGACAGATAAGCTTTATTTCAGTGTCTAAGTGTTAACACAAGGCCAACAGCACAGCTGAAACCAAAGAGCATTCAGGGAGTTCATTATTAGCAGATTTTTTTTGTGTCCAGGGTGCACTTTGCATTCTTCTCCTTCTATGCAATAAAAATAAAATCAACGTACTCCACTCCTCAGATGTTGCAGACCAGTCTTCTGTTTCCTCCTCCCTCCACATGAAATGTTGTACTTATGTACTTTTAGTCTTAAAAACAAAACTTGTGTTATTTTATTAAAAAGTAAAAAGTAAGATTGGCAGTTTTACCATTTTAAGTTTTTTTTTTTTTAATACAAAATCATTTCCAGGCTCCACCACTCCTCATATATTACATCTATATGGTACAAAGCTGCACATGAGACTGAGAAAATTGAAAATTCTGTCATGTACATGTATGTATACAGTGTGTTGGTAAACGTCAAACATAAAAACTCTTTAATATGTTGTTTCTGCTTTAGTTTCTGTTGTTAAATGAATGCATGGCACATGAAGCTATGTAGCGTTCCATGTCTGCAGAGAGGCATTAACACACAACTTCTGAGGCTAGTAAACACCCCCACCTGCTGGGCATCCTAGCAAACTACATGGAGGATTGTGTGTGGTCTCACTGCAGCCTCCTGAGTTTAACTAATTTTAGTCTCAAGATTTTGAAAACACAGGATACAAACTCAGACCCTCCTCCTCTCAGCTTGGTTTCTATGCTGTTCATGTCTGAATATATTAGAGTGAGTTTATAAACTCAGTATTCCCAAACAAACTCTTTGGCATAGTCCAGAGAAAATTCAGCTACACTACATCCTACTTCCTGCTGTTTCCCTCCACACCGCATCCATGTTCATTTGAATGTTTCTGTCCTCTAACCAGTAAATGCGAGCTTGCTGGACAGTGATAAAGATGAACTGTTTGTAGTCTCCTTCAGGTTACTTATATTTACATTAATGATGGATCACATGACTGTGTGTCAATTTCAGGTGTTCTTGCATTCTGCTGCCAGCTGCAAACATGTGTGACTAAGGAAAGAGACTGATTGCTCAGTGCAGAGGAAAGTGAATTATGTAATGTGGGGAGTGGTGGCCTAGAGCAGAAGAAGAGCGTTTATGACTGAGAAGATGCTGGTTTGAATAACCAGACTGGCATGTACTGGATGAACTGAAAAACCACCTGGTGTCTGAAATCTGAAGCCATTGGGAATCTAAAACCATTGGGTGGAAAATCTTCAGAGAGCTCCAGAGTGGCAAATATGAGGTGGTGAGGGTGAAGTGCTGCCACCTGTCTCCACTCTCATTAGCACCATTGTGGGCCCATGAGCAAGGACAGGTACTTTCTAGCTTCCGCCTGCTCCACATGTTGTGCTGTGTGTGTGCTACATACTGCTTGTGTGATGGGTTAAATGCAGAGTCTTAATTTCACTGCATGTATATGTGACACCCCTCCATGAATCGCCACCTTATCATGGTGGAGGGGTTTGTGTGCCCCAGTGATCCCAGGAGCTATGTTGTCCGGGGACTTGTCCCCCTGGTAGGGTCTCCCATGGCAAATTGGTCCTGGGTTTAGGGTCCAGACAAAGAGCGGTTCAGAAGACCCCTATGTCTACAACAACGAGGGAACAGTTTACCCTGCCCAGGATAGAGTTACTGGGGCCCCACCCTGGAGACAGGCCTGGGGAGGGAGCTCAAGAGAGAGCGTCTGGTGGCTGGGCATTAGCCCGTGGTGCCCGGCCGGGTGCGGCCCAAAGAGGTTACATGGGCTCGCCCTCCTGTAGGCCCACCACCTGCAGTGTGTGTCGGGCGGTGGCCAAGGGCAGAGGCCCTGGCGGACTAATCCCTGGCTATCAAGACTGGCCACTGGGACATCGAATGTCACCTCTCTGGTGGGGAAGGAGCCTGAGCTAGTGCGTGAGGTTGAGAGATACCAGCTAGATATAGTTAGGCTCACCTCAATGCATGGCCTGGGCTCTGGAACCAGTCTCCTGGAGAGGGGCTGGACTCTGTTCCAGTCTGGAGTTGCCCTCGGTAAGAGGCGGCGAGCTGGGGTGGGTATTCTTGTAGCCCCCTGGTTTGCTGCCTGTACGTCGGAGTTTTCTCCAGTGGACGAGAGGGTTGTTTCCCTGCGCCTTCGGGCCGGGGAGTGGGTCCTGACTGTCATTTGCGCTTATGCACCGAATGACAGTGTAGAGTACCCACCCTTCTTGGAGTCGCTGAGCGGGGTGCTTGAAGGTGCTTTGTCTGGTGAATCCATCATCCATCGAGACTTTAACACTCACATGGTCAATGACAGTGAGACCTGGAGGGGTGTGATTGGGAGAAACAGCCTGCCCAATCTGAAACTGAATGGTGTATTGTTATTGGATTTCTGTGCAAACCACAGTTTGTCCATAACAAACACCATGTTCGAACATAAGGATGTCCATAAGTGCACATGGCACCAGGACACCCTAGGTCGCAGGTCGATTATCGATTTTGTAATCGTATCACCAGATCTGCGGTCGTATGTTCTGGACACTCAGGTGAAGAGAGGAGCTGAGCTGTCAACTGATCACCACCTGATGGTGAGTTAAATCAGGTGGCGGGGGAAAATGCTGGACAGACCTGGCGCACCTAAACGTGTTGTGAGGGTGCGGTGGGAACGCCTGGCAGAAGCCCCGGTCTGCAAGATTTTCAACTCTCACCTCCGGCAGAATTTCGACAGCATTCTGAGGGAGGCTGAGGACATTGAGTCTGAACGGACCATGCTCCGCACCTCCATTGCGGAGGCTGCTGCTCAGAGCTGTGGCTGCAAGGTGGTTGGTGCCTGTCGTAGTGGCAACCCCGGACCCAGATGGTGGTCACCGGAGGTGAAGGGAGCCATCAAGCTGAAGGAGTCTTATCGAGCTTGGTTTGTTTGTGGGACTCCGGAAGCAGCTGACAGTTATCAGCAGGCCAAGCAGAACGCAGCTCGGGCAGTGGCCGAAGTAAAAACTCAGGTGTGGGAGGAGTTCGGTGAGGCTATGGAAACAGACTTTTGGACGGCATCGAAGCGATTCTGGCAAACCGTCAGGCGACTCATGAGGGGAAAGTGGTGCTCCACTCACACGGTTTATAGTACGGGTGGCGCGCTGCTGACTTCAACTGAGAGTTGGATGATGGGAGGAATACTTCGAGGACCTCCTTAATCCCACTGACACGCCTTCTGTAGTGGAAGCATAGTCTCGGGACGAAGGGGATGACTAGCCCATCACCATCATCATCATGAGGTGGCAGTGGTGGCAGGACGAGATTCGCCCTGAGTTCCTGAAGGCTCTGGATGTTGTAGGGCTGTCTTGGTTGACACGCCTCTGCAACATTGCGTAGAGATCTGGGGCAGTGCCACTATATTGGCAGACCGGGATGGTGGTCCCCATCTTTAAGAAGGGAGACCGGAGGGTGTGCTCCAACTTTCGGGGGATCACATTGCTCAGCCTCCCCGGTATGGTCTATGCCAGGGTGTTGGAAAGGAGTGTCCACCTGTTAGTCAAACCTCGGATTCAGGAGGAACAACGTGGTTTTCGTCCTGGTCATGGAACGCTAGACCAGCTCTTTATCCTCTCAAGAATATTCGAGTGTGCATGGGAGTTTGCCCAACCAGTCTACATGTGCTTTGAGGACCTGGAGAAGGCATTCGACCGTGTCCCTCGGGGTATCCTGTGGGAGGACCTGCGGGAGTATGGGGTGTCTGGCCCATTGTTTGTGGGCCATTCATTCCCTGTACAACCGCAGTGAGAGCTTGGTCTGTATAACCGTAATAAGTCGGACTCATTTCCTGTGGGTGTTGGACTCCATCAGGGCTGCCCTTTGTCACCGATTCTGTTCATAATTTTTATGGACAGAATTTCTAGGCGTAGCCAGGTGGCGGAAGGCTTCTCCCTGGGTGGCCTCAGGGTCTCGTCTCTGCTTTTTGCAGATGACGCGGTCCTGTTGGCTTCATCAGGGGGTGGCCTCCAGCTCGCAGTGGAACGGTTCACAGCCGAGTGTGAAGCGGCTGGCATGAGAATCAGCACCTCTAAGTGTGAGGCCATGGTCCTCAGCCGGAAAAGGGTGAATTGCCCTCACTGGCTCAGGGACGAGTTGCTGCCCCAAGTGGAGGAGTTGAAGTGTCTCGGGGTCTTGTTCTCAAGTGACAGGAGAAAGGAGCCGGAGATCGACAGATGGATTGGGGCCGCTTCTGCGGTAATGCGGAAGTTGCACCGGTCTGTCGTGGTGAAGAGAGAGCTTAGTGTAAAAGCGAAGCTGTCGATTTACTAGTTGATCTAAGTTCCTACCCTCACCTATGGTGACGAGCTTTGAATACAAGCGGCAGAAATGAGTTTCCTTCGAAGGGTGGCTGGCCTCTGCCTTAGAGATAAAGTGAGGAATGCGGCCATTCGGGGGGTGCTCAGAGTAGAGCCGCTGCTCCTCCACATCAAAAGGAGCCAGTTGAGGTGGCTCGGGCATCTGATTAGGATGCCTCCTGGCCGCCTCTTGGGTGAGGTGTTTTGGGCATGTTCCACTGGGATGAGGCCCCGGGGTAGACCCAGGACATGCTGGAGAGATTATATCTCTCGGCTGGCCTGGGAACACTTTGGGGTCCCTCCTGATGAGCTAGTGGAGGTGGCTTGGGAGAGGGAAGCCTGGGCTTCTCTGCTTAGGCTGCTGCCCCCGCAACCCGGCCCTGGATAAGCGGAAGATAATGGATGGATGGATGGATGGAAGGTGGAATTCAGTGAATGAATCTCAGCATCATCAACTTAAATTCAAACTCATTTCTGCTACACTGATGTAACCTGTAACTCTGACCATGACCACCACAGCTGCTGTGCACCAGTCCAACACAGAGCTTTACTGTAAACTCACCACAGTACTGCAAACTAACCTGTTAATCCTGCAATTAACTGCAGTATTTTCATACACCCTTTGAATAACAATTACTGTACCTCAGTTTGTTTTGCATGATGTTTCACAATCTGAAAAATCATAACTTCACATTACGCATAGATCCAATATCTGATTTTAAAAATGTTAGCTCTAAATTTCCAGTTTATCAGATGTCACTCATGACCTTTAACCACTAACCTCTCTGCTTCCTCTCCTGTCCTCTTTCTTACATCTTTCTTCATCTCTGAGTGAACTTGTCATGGCCCTGGGTTCTTTGACCTAGTGTTTTAAGTTGTATTTAGTTTTCACCTGTCTCCTTGTGCAATTAGTGTGATGATGTTCACCTGTGTTTCCCTGCTGTGTCTAGTTCCCTCATCAACCCTGGTGTATTTAAGTCCTGTGTTTTCCCCTGCTTGTTGTCGCGTCCTCGTCATTGTAGTCGTCATCATCTTAGACGTCGCTGTGTGTGTCTCCTTGTGAACACGTGTCTGAGTTTGTGCTGCTGGCCTCACCCAGTTCAGCCTTCTGAGTGTTTCCAGCAATAAAAGCTGTGTTTTTGAGTTACTCCGGAGTAAGTGTCCTGCATTGGGGTCCTCATTCTGCCTGCTGCACACCGTTACATGACAGAACTTCCCTCTCATTCTTTTCCCTACCTGCAAATACAGCAGCTAGCAGCCACGCTGTGTGACAAACTGCAGACAATTTGTGTGTGTGCTGATATTTGTTGAGCAGTTAAAAACGTTGCATTTGAAATTACTTGCAACATGTTACTCCCTTTAGTTTTGTTCCTATTCTGTAAAGCTAGCTAAGATACTGAACTTATGGATCTAATACACGCTGACCCAGAGAGATGAAGTTTGCCAGCCTCAAGGCCGGCAGGGGAGCCAGTTCCTGATAATGCAGATGTTGTTTTGGGACAGGCTGCTTGTTTTTTATAGGAGATAGGAGAGCACCCATTACCAAAAATCCGAATATGTACACGTCTTCCACATCCTCGACTGACAGCGCAGCGAGACACACAGGTCTCCAGCATCTCCATGAGTCTTGGACATAGCCAACCAGGTCAGTTCCACTAGGCAAGCGAGCTCCCCTTTCCCCGCTCTCATAGTGGAGAAAATATGATCAGTGGTGTTGAAGGCCCAGCTCACGAGATCCATTTGATTCTATTCTTGTTTTCGTCAGTGTGTGAGTGAGGCTTTTCCAGCAGCAGCAGCAAGCAGGGAAAAAATGGGCAGGGCGGGAGACGGCGTCCCCGTCGAGGAGCAGGCAGGAAAGAAAAATCTGCTTAAGTACAGTTACAAAGTATTTGTACTTCCTGTTATTAGTTCTAATTCTTGTTTCCCTTTGTTCTTCTTGTGATCCTGACGTCTCTGTGTTCCTGTTTCTGTTCCGTCTCATGTGTTCTATTTTTAGTTTTACCTACTGTGTTGTGTCAAGTCCACGTTCCTGTTTCCATGCCTACCCTAGTCTTGCCTCTGTCACTGTCTTTTATCCACAGCCCCTCATGTGTGTAACTGCGTTTGTTTACCTTCTTGTCCTGGTGTCAAGCTTGAATGTGCGAGTCTGTGTTCCAGTACTGGTCATTTCTTGTCTTATTTTGACGGTGTTTTGTACATTGTGTTCAGTTTTGCTTCCTGTGTTGTTTCCTGCCCAGCTGTTTCTGCTTGTCTTGTTATCCTGATGTGTATTTATTGTCTGCAAGAAACTGCAACCACACCCCCTGTGAACCAGAGGCAAATAGGGAAGGATCCAGGGGACCCAGGCCATCCGCAGCCCATTAGGAGCTCAGAAGACCTGAGGCCACACATCTCGATGGCAACCACGTGCACACCCCAGAGGAGGAAGGAGGACCCTGGACGAAGCCCCCATGGCCAAAGAGCAAGAGTCCAGAGAGCCAGAGGCAATGAGCAGCCCCCCGCAGGCCGGCACCCCCAGCACGAGCCGAGAACGCAGCCCCAAGCACCCAGGAGCTGCCCGACACCCAGCAGAGCCCTCCCCCCATGCCAAAGAGGCCCAAGCCACCCCCAGGCTACAGCCGCCAAGGGAGCGGGTCAAAAACCACGCCGAGACATCCGGCCACGCACCTCGAGACCCACGGGCACCCACACCCCAGGGGCGGCAGTGACGATCAGTGGGGAGCAGCGGGGAGCGGTAGCGAGGGGAAACTCCCGCCCTCCGCAATCGTGTCCCACAGGTGTCAAGGCTCAGTAAGCCGCGGATCCAGGCCCAGCTGTCCACACACACACACACACACACACACACACACACACACACACACACACACACACACACACACACACACACACACAAACCAGTCACACATTCATGCACACACACACGGAACATACGTGGACACCAAGTGTGGGCGAGTGGGTACCAGCACAGAACCAGCGGCAACCTAGGGAAGTAGCCAATCCAGCCCCGAACAACTAGCCATTCACCACCCCAGGCAGGATGCATGAAACCTTTTGTATTTCATATTTTGCTGTCCAGTCTTGGTGACAGCACTTAGCAGCAAGTCTTCATTTCTTACAACATGACTGATGACCATCGTCTATTTGGTCCAAACTACAACGCCACTGTTGGTGACACACAACAACTGCACCTGGACCTGGTGATAGTAATGGGTGGCTCTTCTTCAGCTGCCCATTTGTGTCAAGGCAGAAGTGTGGGTTACTGATTGTGCTCAGGCCCTCTCTGCAGGCCCTCTCTGCATTCATATGGGCACCTAATCACCAGTGTCCATCACACGATGCAGCAAGATGTAAGTGGTCTGGATGAATATCAAGACTAGTATTGTGGAAAATTTAGTGCACTTAAATTAAAGTCTACTGCTGGAGCTGTCTTTTGAAAATTTATTCTTGTAAGAAGGAATATGGTCAGTGCAGTGAGGATTTGATGGCGGCACCAGAATAGAAACCAGGACTCCCTCTGTTAGGGAGGTTCAGCATGCCTGCACCTCCCCTGTGTGCAGGGGTCATGAGGTCAATCACAGCATAAAGCATGAGAGAGAGAAAAAGCTGAATCCTTGGACATAACAAAATAATGCTCAACACCAGAGAGTCTAGCATAGAATTAGTGTGACCTTTACTCATTTCATCATTGGAACATTTTTCTAGCTGTATCCTCCATTTCTGCCCCCAGAGTACTGCTGGGACTCGTAGATCATCTGTCTTGTGTAATGCATGGCATTTTTAATGTCATTGTCTGTAGGCAGTTGTGAACAAATGGTGGAAGTTATTCTGCTTTCTGTGTGTGTGTGTGTGTGTGTGTGTGCCAAGCCCTTGATTTTCACTGTGAACCCCAGGGTTTCACACTGATCTGAAGCAAGATTCTTTTTAAGTTTCTCAATCATCTCATGACTCCTCTCCTCTATAATATGTGGTGCGAGACCCCTTCACTGTCTGTCATAAATAGATTGAAGTGGATATTGTAGGTCTGTTTCAGTGTCTGACTCAGATGCAGGTCCATACTGGTAAATACAGCTGCATGAGGTGCAAGGTATTAGTAGCATACATTTATTCATAGGTTTCAGTTTGAAACTGAAAAAAGTGAACTCTCAACAGTCAATCTATACCATGGAAACACCTTAAAGAGATTTTAAGAGTAAAACTACTGGCTACACATTTTAAATATGACTGAAATGAACTTGGTAACACAGAAATCAATGGTAAACGGACTGGTTCTTATATAGAGCTTTTCTACTTTATTTGAGCACTTGAAGCACTTTACACAACATGTCTCATTTACCTGAGCACTTTTTTTTACACATAAGTGCTTTTCTAACATTCAGAGCCCAGTGAACATAACTTGGGAAAGCATCTGGTTCAGTATCTTGCCCAAGGATACTTTGGCATGGAGACGGAAGCAGCCAGGAATCAAATCACTGACCTTCCAATTAGTAGATGACTGGTTCTACTTCCTGATCTACAGCCACCCCAGGGTGTTCATGCCTTTCACATAAGGCTTGCTACTTCTCTTTAGAATGTCTGGCTTGCTGATATTGATCAGACTCAGTAATTATTCTACCAGCATGTGAGGAATAGAGACTGACCAGTAAATCGAACAGCTTTGCTTTTGCTTTCATGCTTAGCTCTCCCTACCACAGCACTTGGGGCAGCCACTCATTCTCAAAACAGGTTGAGCACTCACTCTTTTTCCAGCTGAGAAAGAATGCATGGCTGCCTGGATCCACCTTGAGAATATATGAAAGAGAGTGGAGCAGAGACAGTCTATACCCATGCAATGCTTTATTCTATGCACCTTAAGGACTTTGTCAAAACACAGATAGATGCATAGAAATTTAGGGTTCTGTTAACGTGCTCGTTTTATTGTGAAGGAAAAGACCTGAAACACTTAAATTAGAAAAATAGAACATTTAATATTGAAGCATCAGAATC
>JAVDPK010017536.1:0-12662 GCA_034780415.1 Cichlasoma orientale | reverse complement strand
TGCCTTTTCTCTCTGTCTCTCCCCTTGTGCTCTGTGTGTGTGTGTGTGTGTGTGTGTGTGTGTGTGTGTGTGTGTGTGTGTGTGTGTGTGTGTGTTTCCTGGGTCTCCGCCATTGCTGCCCACAAACCGGAGACTCATGGCTGATTACACTCCTGTGTGCAGGTGAGCTGATTGCACCCTGGCTACTTGAGGCTCAAGTTTTCCCATTGCTGATGCCAGATTGTTGTGGTATCAAAGTCTGGCTCCTTGTTTTGTTTGAATTGTTTGTGAACATTGTTTATGCTTAGACTCAAGCTCATCTCTTACTCAGACACCAGCCGCTGTGAGAAATGCCATGGAGAGAGGCTGGATTCCAGAGACACAAAAGAAGAGAAACGAGTTGTGTGGAGTTAAGAGTCTGCTCTTTGTGTCAAACTCATGGACTCATTTTTAAAAAAATATATTTCACCAGGAAAATGGGAAATACAAACATACATGGAGTACAATATATAATGCAAAAATAGAGTTTAGTCTAAATTTGGTGTGACCACCTTTATTCTTCCACACAGCCTGAACTCTCTTTGGCAGCTTTCATGTAATTTCGTTAAGTAATCTTTGGGAATAGTTCTCCAGACTTCTTCGAGGACATTCCGAGCTCTTCTTTCGGTGTTGACTGCCTTGTTTTCTGTCAAGATGATCCCACACTGTTTCATTAATGATCAGGTTTGGGCTCTGGGGAGGCCAATCCATGACTGATGGTGTTCCACTGTGTGTTCTATCCAGGTATGCTTTTACTGCATTGTCAGTGTGTTTGGGGTCGCTGTCATTCTGAAAAATCAAGCCAGACACTTTCCAGTTGGTACTGCATGGTGGATTCACATCTGACAGTATTTTTCTGCGTTCCTAATCCATCACTTTGACAAGATTCCCAACACCACTGGCTGGAATGCAGCTTCGTCTCTTCATAAAACCTGTTGCCACTGGTTTTCAGTGCAGTTCTTGTGTAATCTGGCACACCTCAGCATTTCCCTTTCTTAAGAATGGCTTCTTGACAGCCACCCTTCCACTGAGACCATTTCTGAAGAGACTTCAGCCAGATGCATCTCTCATGTCCTGTGTCAGGGCTTTTCTGGATTAGTTTTCCATGTTTCTTAAGGACATAACTTTTAGATACTGTTCAGCTGCTGTAGATGGTTTCAATACTTTAAGGACACACATGCACGCCAAGCCAAGATATGCCAAGTTTTCAACTGATATCCCTTTGGAAATCATCTTATTGATGCAAAAATAAAAATTTCTGCCTGTCAAACTGTGGTATCTTTGGCATTTTTCATAGATTCAATTAAAGAAAAATGGAACAAATTACATGTTTTTTTATGACAAGCTGCTAGTAAAAAATTGCCCAAAGATACAATTTAAAAATGGTTCTTTGCTAAGTTTGCTAAAAATAAATAAATAAAAATCCTCTGAAAATGAGTGAAAAAGCAGTCAATGTCCAAAGAAAAACCCTGAAAGAGCTTTAGAAAGCCTGGAGAACAAAAATTACAAGAAAGTCTGGTTCCTTGGAAGCAAAATACATTATTACTGCAAACCTTGAATTTACACTCTCAAGGATATTCTTGCAAAGAAAATTTCTGACTGTTCAAAGCCTGCTGTGCAGCAATTTGTGTGCATACAGGTACGATAGCATGTTTCTGTGCCCCTAATCACCTGACCAAAATGAGAAGAAATTGGTTTACCTGAACACTGACGCTGTGAAAGTCTTTTTCATTCACATAATAACCTTGTGTTCTCCTACGGCTCCAATTACTGGCATGTGGGTGCAATCTACATTATACCACCAAACCTATTCGCTTGTCTGTCTTCACAGGCATGTAAACCTGAGTGACATCCCATTCTTAATGGAAACTCATTCCATGAAGCTCTCCACGCACTGTTCTTGAGCTAATCTGAAGGCCTCATGAAGTTTGGAGGTCTGTAGTGACTGACTCTGCAGAAAGTTGGTGACTTCTGTGCTCTATGCACCTCAACATCCACTGACCCCGCTCTGTGATTTTACGTGCCTTACCACTTTGTGGCTGAGTTGCTGACATTCCCAATCGCTTCCTCTTTGTTATAATACTACCAACAGTGGAATATTTAGTAGCAAGGAAATTTCATGACTGGACTTGTTGCACAGGTATCATCCTATCACGGTACCACGCTGGAATTCACTGAGCTCCTGAGAGCGACCCATTCTTTCACAAATGTTTGTAGAAGCAGTCTGCATGCCTAGGTGCTTGGTTTATACACCTGTGGCCATGGAAGTGATGGAAAACCTGAATTCAGTGACTTGGATGGATGAGTGTTAGACAGTATCATAATACAATGATCGTAGCGTATGTTTGTTTGTATCTCCCACCCGTAGTGCAGGGCTTTGCTAGTAAAAAAGAAAAAAATGGATGCCGCCTCCATGTCTAATAAGTGAAGAGGAACAGAAGGGGCTTAAACCTGCATTCTTATTTAGGCTTATGCTAATTTGTGGTTGCTTAGACCTCCTGTCCTACATACGTCTCTGGGATAACAATAGCAAAAGCAACACAATAAAACAAGTTTTTTTTTTAACTTCTTCGTGGTGAACTCCATTATTGCTCACTTTGGTGTTTAAGTGAGTTTTTCAATGACTCACCATTTTCCCTCCGTATCGCCTCGTCACCATTGAGCTACATGCTGTTTGTGTTTTGGAGGACAACGTGCAAGCACATCTGTGTGGGTTGCAAACCCATAGTACTACACAAAGACCCTTAAATGCAGTAGTTTAAGTTAATCAAAAATAAGTTTATACTTCAAAAAAGAAAGAGAAAAAAAAATGTCCTCGAAGCCTCCATTTTTTTTTACTAGCAAACCACCAGCAGATAGGGAATGTACATACGCTACGGTCATTATAGTATGATGCTGTGATACATTATACTGTGACACACCATTCTAATCTGACATTCCATTCTGTATTATGATATTCCATATGGTGTTCAATTGATTTGTCAAATGTTCAAATATATACGATTGTGGGATTTGTATAAAATATTTGTATACGTCACATAGATGCTGGCACTCTCAGTGGCCTAGGTAATATTTATGCTAAGTTATATCAAGATTGGTCGACTCCTCTAGGAGGAAATTGGGACTATACAAACATCCATTCGCTACAATCATTGTAGTATAATTCTGTCCATTCATTTGGGCATTTTATTTTACATTGCAACTATTTAACAACTTATTACTGAAATTAATCTTCAATTCATAACCTTCAGCTCTTTATTATATTTGGCAAAAAAATAATTTATTGATTAAAATGTTTAGGGTTCTTTGCTTGTTTTATGTACGCTTTTCTGATTAAATCATAGTGATTTTCTAACCCAAAACAAAAAAAAAGAAAAAAGAAAAGAATTGTCTTCCGCATCCTTAATTCTATTTGTCAGAAAGATAATTCTGCAGTGGGTCAAAATATAATGTGTACTGCAGCTGTGGTGAAACCCATCTCTCAAGAAAACAATACAGAGTGGTGTCTCTTTGTATTGTGCTCCTCTTCCACTTACTCCTGTCAAGAGCGAGAGTGTTGTGGTGACGCGGGAGCAGCTGTCAAATGTGTGGCTGGATAAGAGAAAATTGGGTGCATGCTGTGACAGCTCATTGATGCCCATGCTGTGGGAGCCTACCACTCCCTCCCAGGGCTCCACAGCATATTCTCTGTCAAGACCGTTGCGCTGTGAGTGGCAGTGGTCAGGGTTCCTCCAGGAGGCATGGGAACATGCTGGGGCACACAGTTTAAACCCTAGGATTTTGACAGTGTGCCAACATGAACAGAATGTTGTGAGCTGTGCGTGTTTTTTTAGACCATCTCACAACATTTTTTTTAAATAATTATAATGTTATTCAAAGTCAGTTGTTTCTCTTCAGCACATTAGTAAGCCTGCTGTATAGAGTTACCGCAAAACACCACAAATTAAATTTAATTTAAAGCCAAGATTATTAGGTCCGAGTAACCCTGAGGGTATGGTGTCTAATCAGTCACACCTTCTTTGACAAGTGGAAATAAACTGCAAAAAAGAGGAAAACTCTTCATTTGTGCTTAATTTGTTGTTTTCTAAGAGTGTCATGTCGATTGCAATGAGAAGGGAAAGAGGCCACAGTATTCCACTAAGAAATATACAGCAGCGAGGACATCAGCCATTGTTGCTCAACAATGTTGATGCAGAAAACTATCCTGACTATCCTACAGCAAAACCACTTAGAGTTAGCGTTAGCCTTCATTTGATTCACATAGCAAAGTATAGCTTAGCAACTACAAGATGTTACCTTTCAAACTATGTTAGGGGTATTTAGTATGCCAGATAGGTAAAAGTTTGATATAAATTAGTCTGTCTTTATTAGCTGGCTATGTATGATACTGCTGAGATGGCTGCCCCTCCCTGAGCCTGGCTCTGCTGGAGGTTTCTTCCTGTTAAAATGGAGTTTTTCCTTCCCACTTTTCCCAAGTGCTTGTTCATAGGGGGTCATTTTGAATGTTGGGTTTTCTCTGTAATTATTGTAGGGTCTTCACCTTACAATATAAAGTGCCTTGAGGTAATTGTTTGCTGTGATTTGGCGCTATATAAATAAAATTGAATTGTACTGAATTGAATTGAATAAAGGGGCCGATTCAGACTTAACCTTAACTGTGACCAGGTGTCTGGCAACCTACTGGATATTAAGAGGTTAACTAACTGCAATGGTCATCACATGTGAAAAGTGATGCTTGAGTAACCAGCACAAACACTTGACCCCCCCCAAACAGAAGTAACAGTCAGAGCAAGTAGTCCTGTACTCTTATCAATGTTTGCTGATGTGTCAAATCCACTAATGCAATCTCTTCAATCATTCTTCAGGCAGAGAACAATGCAGCGAAGACACTTAATTATGTTGCAGGTGATCCAGAATTGTAAATAATTGAATAGGTCCATTTGCTTCCTCCCCAGCATTCTCCTAAGCCCGAGGCGCCCACCTCTAGGCCTCCTGTAAAACAAAGAGTAGGAGTTTTACATTTTCTAGTTGTCTAGTTTCTATTGATGTTTTACGGCTCCAGCTGTCAAAGTACAAGTATTGTCAGATTCAGTTTAAAAATAGTTTGCTATAGTTCAGATAGTGCTGCAAATAATGTTGCCAGTTTTTGAATTCTATTGATGCAGACTGGAGCAGAATAACCAAAACATGAGGTGTTTTCCCTGCAAAGGCAGTTAAGTGGCTGAATAATAAAATAAGTGAAACATATCTGGTGATTCATTCGTTTATTTCATACTGTGTTTAAAATAAATAAATAAATAAAGAGCCCTGTGATTGCCTGTCTGATTGCTGTGCCGGTAGGTTTATTGAGGGTAATGGGGTCTGCAATATCACGTGCCACCAGTGGCATGTAAGGGGCTCTCTCCTTCCTGATAGTGGCAATATTATGTAGAACACCATATGCTGCTGTAATCTGGCGTGCACAAGGCGGAGTGACTGGTAGACCACAGAGGCAGTTAAAGTGGGACTTGATGACCCCAAAAGTCATCTCTATGCTCACCCTGCACTTACCCAGAGTCACACTAAAATGATTTTGAGATTGTTTCTGAGGGTCAGGGTATGGGGTCATTAAGTAATGTGCAAGGGGCATTCTCTGTCCCCCAGCAGAAGTCCATCAGAGTGCCCTGTGAAAACATAGGCGGAGATATATTTTTATTTTTTTACAATTTAACAAAAATAGAATAAAATTGCGTCCGTTTTTTTTTTTTTTTTTTTTTGCCATACCTCGATCAAACCACTGACCCGGTCATGACCCAAGCCAGGCCATCTGGCATGGGCCCTTGTGACCATTAATTGGTCACCTGCAAGGAAATTTCAGGTTAATTTCACAAGTAAAACACTAAAGCAAAGATAAGAGTGACGGTGTTTTAAAGGGAGCCCAATGAGCGTGTTAAAAATGCTAAAGTATTGTAACAAAATCAGTGAGGTGTTTTACTATTTCTGAAATATTTCTGACTGTTCAAAGCCAGAATTTGTGTGCATACACCTAATATGCATCTGTGCAACTGATCACCTGACCAAAATGAGAAGACATTGGTTTACCCGTGCACTGATGCTGTGGAAAACTTTTCCATAATAACCTTGTGTTCCCCTCCAGCTCCAATTACCAGCATGTGGAATCTACCTGATAATCCTAGATTAATACACTAACACTAGATTTATGTACACTTCATCTATAAACTTTCAATTGAAAAACAAATCACTCATTAAAAAAGGATCCTTTCATGTGTAGGTATGAATCCTCACTAGCCTTCTTTTATAGATAGCATTGAACATATTCAGCAGTTCAGTGAGATCAAAAACAACTCTTGGCAAAAAAAAAAAAAAAAAGTTGTTTTTTTTTTTGCCTGGCGTGGTTGTGTTTATCTGCATTACACATGTGTGGCTCAACAAGTAGCATACAAAGTGTATAGAGAACATCGTGAGGAAATGCCAACAGGTCACTTCTGTCTCTGAAAATTCTCTCCTTCTGAACATATCCCCTCACAATCCTGGCCCCTAAATCCACGGGATTTTCTATGAATGGTGATGCCATTTCCAAAGGAGCTGACAAAAGGGCGTCGCTTATTTTACGAAGAGCTGTTGTGTCAGCCTGAGATCCATCTGGAACTGCTGAGTAGCCACACCTCCAAAGAGACCTCACAGCCATAGAAAGCAGAGCCACAGACGCAGATGCCCAGTCAGAGAGGTGGAAAGAGAGAATGATGAAGAGAGAATGGAGTGAGCAAGAACCAAAATGACCGTAACAAGAATGCTGTATTTCCTTTGTATGCATGTTCTTCTTGCTGCAGGTGTATGCACTAACTAACCATGCTCATCGTTCTCACTGAGGAGTGGCTCTATGTTGAAAGCTAGCCAGAGTGAAAAAGTAGCCTGAATTTAGCTATAATCTATTGCTTTATTTCCTGTTTTATAACCAGAGTCCATTTGCAATCTACAATTTATCTACTGATGATTTGCATACTGCATGAGGTTTGGTTTGGCAAGTGAAAGGACCACAACAGAGGGCTGGCAGGATGGCAAGGCAAACAACCATAAAGCCAGTGTTTCATGATTCATCACTGCCTGGCTTTGAGAATCAGATGATGTTTACAGCAGGCTGGGCGCATAGAAAGGCATTGTTTCACTGGAAATAAATTGCACTCTGTCGCTCCAGTCTCTTTCAGCCACAGTCTAAAAAAAAAAACTAAAGTTGCATCACAGAGGAGTACTGCTCCACTGTCAATTTAAATAATGAGAGGTAGCAAGAACTATATCTTCTTTACAATGTGAGAGAAGCGATATGGTGTACTCTTATTACAACAACAGAGGTGATCTCAGTTCCACTGTCCTTTTGCCTGTAGTCACATTATTATTTAGATGAAGCCAGTGAGCAAAACGAATGATGTGTGATGCTTCTCAAAAACAAATTACAATATAAAGTATCTCCTGTGGAGGAACTGGCTCACACTACAAGGGATTTTCGGTAACACTTCATAGTATGGCCTGGGACTAAGGCCATAAGTATCCTGTAACTACATGTAAGTTCCAGGACTAAGGCCGTAAGTATGTGCACTTTACAGGGATGTACTTTGTAAGTAAATTTAAGTTCTGCGTATCCACACAAAACAAAAGAATGACTGGTTTTTTTTTCAGGTAAGACTTGTGTTATTTTTTTTTCTTTCTGAGACAGATTAATGAGTTGAGGAGGGATGTTCCCCTGTCAAAAACCTGTTAATGGACAAAACTTTACAATTTACTAACCAAACAAATGTCGGCAAGATTCATTTATCACTCCTATTTGTCAGTTGTCTTCCTGCCTGAATTTATTTGGAAGACATAAACCAATTCAATAAGCAAAACAAATGATGTGTGATTCCTCTCAAAGAACAGGATTCATTGAGTGCATCATAGAGAAATTCACTCACAAAACCTGAAATATTGAGTGTGACTTTCTTAAACTATGTGGAAGGAGGCTATTTTTCCATTTGCCCTGTCTTTAAATAGAACGGTGATCATGTTACCAAATATGCAACTACAGTAAAGTCCATAATTTGCTGGGCAATGACCGCGCAAGCAAAGAGGAGGCAGTGTGCAGACTTTTCAACCCCCACCAAGGCAACAGGGCAGTTGCAGAGTTTTCTATTGGATTCCATGTATGAGCAGCAGAGGCTGATTGTGAGGAAAGGGCACTCACTGGGGCATTTTATATCTTTAAACCAACAACCAAACCAGAATCCATCCTGCCACCCTCGTGTTGGCAGGGGAGCGATTTCCTGGGAGACTGAAGGTCAGATCCAGCACGCTCTCCAATCTGAACCAGATCCTCAACCAGCTCAAGCCGGTTCAAAAGCTGCAGAAATTGCAGAAGTCACTCTCGTATTGGCTCTTCAACCACTGTTTGCTGTGACTTCTCAGTTTATTTATTTCTATAGTGGAAACTAGCATGATCTATAAAAGCACAGCAGCCATTCTTACTGGAACTACACCAGGTCAAAATGTAGGGTTATGGTAAAGATGTGGCTCTTCTGAAGTGATGGAAGCATATTCCTGAAAGGTTAAGAGCCATGGCTACCTGCAAAACTTCTACGTTATTATATATAAATTTGGAGTTATTGTATAGTTGTATAGCTCAAGTGTTAATTTTTGTACTACACTTGAGTGAATGGGTAGCTGTATGGAACTGCTTATTAAAATATTTCAGTGTTTTTAAATCATATGTAAATTTGATGTATAATCTCAAATTGAACACATTTTATTTTACATAATATTTTGAACTGATTGATTTCCTGCTTTCAGCTGAGTCTGAGTTTCGGCTGCCTCAGTAGAAGTGACTGACACTGTAAATCCCAGATCTGACATGACATAGACAGACTGCTTTGGGTAATAAACACCTTGCCAACAATGCTGAGCACCACAGGTTACCATGGCAACTGTCAAAGCAGAGAGAGACACCTATTCTCACTAATATGAACAAATAGACCTGAAGTAGAGATGCTGATTGTATGGAGAGACCATCAGCAAAGCCAATAATGTAACAGTAGCATCTATAATATGATGTCATAAATCTTTGTGTACGTGTATGTTGTGAGCTTGCAATGACTCCATATGGTTGCACTTGTCACTCAGGGCTGTTTTGTAGATGAATGAGAAAGGAGCTTCTCGAAGTCTTCAGGGAAGTTTTCTTACATCGAAACAAACTGTTTCCATCTGCACAGCCAAAGCCGGAAGGAGCAATTATCTCTATTTTCCCAACACTGATTCTTCGACAGAAACTATTCGCTTGTCCGTCTTCACACGCATGTAAACCTGAGTGACATCCCATTCTTAATCCATAGGGTTTATTATGACATCAGCCCACCCTTTGCAGCTATACCAGCTTCAACTCTTCTGGGAAGGCTGTCCATTTTGGAACAGGAAGAGGCCATCCCCAAACTGTTCCCACAAAACAGGAAGCACGAAATTGTCCAAACTGCCTTGGTATGTTGAAGCATTAAGAGTTCCTTTCACTGGAACTAAGAGGCTGAGCCCAACTCCTGAAAAACACATCCCCCACCCCCCGCCCCACCACCACCACCACCAACAAACTTCCACTGCTGTAGAGTCCAGTGGTGGCATGCTTAACAGCATTGCATCTGATACTTTGCTTTGTGCTTGGTGATGTAAGTCTTGGATGGAAACCCATTCCACGAAGCTCTCTGCACACTGTTCTTGAGCTAATCTGAAGGCCACATGAAGTTTGGACCTCTGCGCACTATGCACCTCAGCATCCTCTTACCCCACTCTGTCATTTTACGTGGCCTACCACTTCATGACTGAGTTGCTGTCGTTCCCAGTCACTTCCACTTTGTTATAATACCATTAACAGCTGACTGTGGAATATTTAGTATGACTGGACCTGTTGCACAGGTGGCGTCCTATCACAGTGCCACACTGGAATTCACTGAGCTGCTGAGAGCGACCCATTCTTTCACAAATGTTTGTAGAAGCAGTCTGCATGCCACAGGTGCTTGGTTTTATACACCTGTGATTGGAACACCTGAATTCAATGATTTGGATAGGTGAGTGAATATTTTTGGCAATGTAGCATATTTCTCACAAAGAAATATGCTAATGTCCACCAATGACTGTTTAAAGGTATTGTAAGTACCTTTAGACATTCCACATCATTAAGGGAGACAGGTAGATAAGATTATAGGAAGATTTAACAGTTTAAATCACCAAAAAATAAATGAAATTCTAATGTCAACCAACTTCAGAGGATCAATGAAATGGTTTTCAGATAACAGGTGAGCTTTGTCCATGTTAAATGGAAGGAAATTCTGCCTTCTTAATGTGTTCAAGAGCTTCAGTTGTGTTGTGTCGAATAGTGTTTGAATACGGAAATTGGCCCTATGTGAAAAATTTGCTTCGAAAAAGGACATTAGTTTGAGCTATGAAGAATGAATGAATGAATAGCTTTATTGTCATTGTCATTACATACAACGCAATTTCGTCAGTCAAGCTGGAAAATTTCAATATATGCAGCCTAAAAAAACCCCACCAAACTCTGTGACGGAACTGTTAAAGAAAAAGGAAAACCAAAAGTTCTTTCTGATGCAGAGGAGGTAATCCCAGGATTACCAGTCTCATAAATCATCCATAAATTTTACCTCAGATTAGAGCTCACATCACTAATTTGCAGAGTTCAAGTAGGAGGCACATTTTAACATCAACTGAAGACACTTTTCTAAATCAGGCTTTCATGGTTGAACTGCAGCACAGGAAACACAACGGAGGGTCTCATTTGAGAATCAGAAAATGCAATGAATGGCGTTAAGGATAGTGGAGTTTCTGATGTGTCCAAACTTGAGAACAGTACCAGTCAAACGTTTGGACACAACTACCATGTGTCTCCTGCCCCCGCGACCCGGCCCCGGATAAACGGAAGAAAATGGATGGATGGGATGGATGGATTTTCTAGTTTGTGAATTTTAATAGCGTTGCCTCTTTAGCCTGTGGCCAAAATAAAACCCTTTCTTAACTTTAGACAGGGTTGAGCCTAGTGGGATCATCTTTAATTTTTCAACATGACAATAAGACAAACCCATCTCCACGACCTGTAAGGGCTGTTTAACCAAGGACCTAGAGTGATGGAGTTAGAATGGTATAGTCTGGGATAAGTTGGACCAGAGAAAGAAGTATAAAGACTTTCACTAGAAGGCATAGTATACATTTTCATTGCTATGCAGATTACTCTCAGCTTTATCTATCCACAAAGTCAGATGACACGAACCAATTAGTTAAACTGCAGGAATGTTTTAAAGACATAAAGACTTGGATGACCTCTATTTCCCTGCTTCTGAAATTAAGATAAAACTGAAGTTATTGTACTTTACAAATCTTCGAAACATTGTGTCTAACCAGATCCGTACCATGGATGGCATTACCTTGGTTCCAGTAACACTGTGAGGAATTGTTTGAGTAATTTTTTGACCAGGATATGTCCTTCAACGCACATAATAAACAAATATGTAGAAGCACGTATTAGAAGCATCCTGTCTCAGAGGCCTGTCTTCTGTGGAACTAGCTCCCAGTTTGGATTTGGGAGACAGACACTCTCACTACAGGCAATTAGTGTATTTACATGACTTGCAGTAATCCAATTGAACAAGATGAGTTATATCTGCAGTATAATGACAATATATTGTATTTATTTTAGATACATATGGGTTTTTTATTTCATATGAATGAAAATGAAGGAATAGATGAAGAAAAGGAAAGTTTTAGATAACAAGTAAAGGAGAGGTAGAGATGTGTTGGTAGAAAAAGAATGAGAATAGTGCTGGGACAAGGGATGTGTAAGGAATGTAAGTCAGGAAATAGCAGACAAATTACCATGCTGATGTTTATGCGTTCAGAATCCAACTCCACAAATACCAAAATGCATTTTCATATCACAGAATAGGAAACGACAAAGAAAGGTCATTCACAGGTATTAATGTGTTCACCCAGCTGAATGTGAAAAATACCTTTAAATTAGGTCCCCATAGACATTTAATGGTTCAAAATGTATATTTATCTTGTTGCCATGAAATCGCTTGCGTATATTAAAATGCATTTTCAAAAATATGAACAAACATCAAAGGAGAAGAAGTCCTGCATATACAGCACACAGCGCATAAAGTGTCCAGTGTCTCCTGGTTTTAATAGCCCTTGCTAGCCTTGCTTTCTCTCTCATTGAAATGGTGGCAGCTGATATAAAATAGTTTCAGATATTGTTGCATATCTTACAATTTAGTCTGAAAATACAACTGTTTCTGGGTTTAACCAGTGACTCTGTAAATTAAGTGCAGTCCATAGGATGCCACCTGTGCAACAAGTCCAGCCATGAAATTTCCTCACTACTAAATATTCCACAGTCAACTGTTAGTGGTATTATAACAATGTGGAAGCGATTGGGAAAGACAGCAACTCAGTCATGAAGTGGTAGGCCACGTAAAATGATAGAGTGGGATCAATGGATGCTGAAATGCATAGTGCTCAGAGTTCACCAACTTTCTGCAGAGCCAATCACTACAGACCTCCAAACTTCATGTGGCCTTCAGATTAGCTCAAGAACAGTGCATAGAGAGCTTCATGGAATG
>JAVDPK010017535.1:0-12664 GCA_034780415.1 Cichlasoma orientale | reverse complement strand
ACACACACACACACACACACACACACACACACACACACACACACACACACACACACACACACACACACACTCTGTGTCACTTCACAGCAAAAAAGAAATGTAACTTTGACTGGTGATTTTATGGTAACTTATGACTGTGATTAGGCATAACATGGACAGGCTGTAATTAAAACCCTTCCCATCACATGCATTGGAAATGCACATGTCCTGCAGAGCCAGTCAAAATGTGGGACATTGTCTCAAGATGTGGGCCATGGGAACACGGAGTAAAAATGCTGTGCAGGGGCATCGGGTCACCCTGTGCATGAGAGGCGATCAGCGTGTGGCACTGCTGATAGCAGTCTTCAGCTCATCTGTGTTTTTGGGTTGGAGTTTGTAGATTCTCTTCTTGAAATATGTCACTTTACACATAGTGAATATAGAATATATGAATGCTCTCCTCCACTTTCATCTAATATTTCATCCCAGGATAAAGATGATCACTTTGTACAACTCTGTATTGATTAGCAGTGATCCTTCAAGTGGAGTCAAACCACGCCAGCAAAATGCTCCCTGCAGTATATCAGCTACATAAGCATGTTGTACAATTCACTGACTTAACTATCATACTATCTTGATCGAAATCAGCAGGATTCGATGTCTTTACAAAAAGTGTAATGCCACTATATTTTTTACAACGTGCTCAGTGTCAGTGAGCAGTGCAAAAAGTCTGAAAGAAATTGTGCTATCAACAGGGTTCAGTGAACTTGTTGCTGGAAGTATAACGTGCACTTTAGATCCATGAACTTCAAAGCGGCTTATTTACGACACTGCAACACGACGACATGTTTGCTGGGGCCATAAACTGAAAGCACCGCCACAAACACTTTTTCATCTGAATGGGCAGAAACCCTTAATAACCCTTAATAAGTGCTCATTTGAGATTTCATAGTACTTTAAACTCTCACTAGACTACATTTCAGGAGGAACTGGTGTAGTTTTTGCATATGGATGGATGATGTATTATCACTGAGCGCCATCGATCAAAATAACCACAACCACATAATCAGTTTGAAAAAAAAAAACACGTTTTACTTGAAATACCAATATTTTCTCACAAAGTATAAATAATGATTTATGATTGATTTCAATTTTATACAAAAATAATACATTAGGAGGAAAAGAAAATCACGTCCTGTCACACACGTATGAGTGCCTTCTGATCAGACGGCAGTAAATATGCCTATAACAGTCACAAAGCAATGACATAATAATAATATTATGACCTAATATTGAACAGGAGACTGGATCTGCCACACGCCTGTGATTGCAGTGATGCCTTTGTGGCTCACGGGTTCTCATAGTGAGGAGAAACCTCGCGGTTGGCGCAAATGAGCCTCTGACTGTGTGTTCAGGCAGAATGCGAAACTAATGTTTGAAGGTGGCTCGCAGACTTAATGGGATGACAGAGAAAGAGGTGACTCAGAGGTAGGGGAAAAGGAGGATGCTGGAGGGAGGATGACAGAAGAAGAAAAAAACCCTCAATTTTGTGTAAACCCCGCTTCAGTATCCGTCTGAGCGCACCTTTAATACTGTTAGTGTGGGCGTCTGCACCCGCAGCAGCTGCTCCCGTCCCCGACGTTTCTCAGCCTTTCCTGCATGATTGGAGCCGCTGCTGTCACAACATTGTCCAACTTTCATGTTTGTTTTGTTTCTGAATACTTCGCATTACTGTCATTCTACTCAAGGGGGGTCCTGTGTCACGATTTATGATGAGGAGTTATTAACAATATTTGTCCTACGATTGAAGAAGGACTGAAGAAAGAAGTGGGAGAGATAAAGGGAGGGTGGGGTCCCATTCCTGAAATTCACCTGAATCTATGTGCAAACAACAGCCAGAGGTTTCCTGAAGGGGAGGGGCCACATTTCGAGGCGGTGACTCAGTCCTCGCCTCGACAACTGAGGCAAGACCTGGTTTACAGATATGGCCGGGTAGCTTATGAGACACGCAGCTGCAATCAAAGCTCCTACCCTTTGGCATATGTGTCGCCCTCACACCAATCTGCTTTTATTTACAGGCAGCTTTAACTAACAACAGCTATTGGTGATTTCACCGATAGTGCACAAGTGTGTGGAGCTTTGTGCGAGATCCAGTTACACTACGCATTGCATACACCTACAGACGCATTGCATAGTCCTTTCAAGATTGTCAAAAAAAGTCTTTTCAATCACAGTATACACACGGAACAACTGGGAATGACGAACAGGCATTTACACTACTGCTAGTACAGTAAACTGAGTGTGAAAGAATAACATGGAAGACTCTTTTAAAGCCCAGTTAGAATGTCAAATGCAAGATCGATGACGGTTGTTGTGATTGTCACGTAGTCTGCTGACGTGCGAGGCTCTCAGCCCGGGTCCTGCGTCGGCCCGCACAGAAGCAGATCAGTGTCTGTGTCTTTTAGCGTCAGCATGACTTTGTATTTCCACCTTAAATCACAGTTAGAGTCGTCACAGAGCCTTCAAGTCAGGTCCGTGAGCAGTTTTTGGTGCTCGGTTTTTGTTCCTTGGTAATGTCACAACAGAGGATGACTGCACATTAAAAAAAAAAAAAAAGAGGGAGCATGGAAAACTGAACACTGTTTTCAAAAGATTCTGTTAAAATCATACATCCTTGTTGATCATTTGTGTGCCACGGAGGGGAATCCAGGCTCCTCCCTTTCAGGTGCAGGTGAGTTTTTTTTTTGTTTTGTTTTTTTTTCCCCGTTGTCCCCATTTCTCATTTCCACCGCCGTGCCCACCGCCGTCACTCCTCTGCATTTGTTGACTGACTCATCGTCCGGCACGCTGTTGTGGGTTATTAGGAGTTGTCATGGTCACCGCGATGAGAGGGTGGAAAAATGTGCTCTGGTTGCCGGGCACCGAGGAAGTCAGGTGGACGCTCTCACCAAGCTTGAAGAGGACACTGAGGAGGAGGAGGTGGAGAGAAATGTCAAACGAAATAAGGCTGTGTTTCATAAAACAATAAATACAATCTGCCCGGTAACACACATATAGAGACACGATAAACACAACGCTCTGTGTTTTTGTTAGTGGTGGTGAGGTAGGAGAGTGAATATTATAATTTTGCCCCTTTTCTGTATGTTAATGGGGTGAATGGCTGATTATGGATAAGCCTGAAAAAAGCAGAATTTAAAGGATCACACTGGTCTTCCTGATAATTTAATGTGTTTAATGTTTATGTCTAAAAGTCGTGGTCGAATATATAGAATAAATATGCAGTTACTTAAGTACTGTACTTACTTTACCTTAGATTTATACTTCACTACATTTTCAGAACCCCAATAAAGATACTTAAAATAAATAAAATATATTATAAAATATGATGCATTGTAAGCAGAAGTAGTGAGTAGAATTTGCTGATCATGATTATAAATATTAATGCACAAATAATAACAAAGTAACAGGACTAGTTAATGACAAAACAGTCACAATTGATATTTTTAGCCATTTGGGGGCAGTGGGAAGACGGCTTTAGGAGTTTGTCACCTTGTTAACATGCAGATGTGTTTTTCACGTGCTAGAAGACATCACGAGCCAGACAAGCAGTCGAAGCCATGCAGTGTACCAAAGACAGTGTCAAAAATAGGGATTTAAAAGCCAGGGCTTCATACCTTACACAGCTAAGGAACAGCAGTGTGCTATTTGTTAAAGAACATAAAGTCAACTCTTTCTCCAGCCCCGTCTCCATCACTGCCTATCTGACCAGCTCCATGAGCTGCTGTTCTTCTCTCTTTCCTGCGGGATGGTTTCTCCTTCACTTATTCTCTGCTACGGTAGAATGACACCTGAATAAGTAACCAGCTATCAGAGGGTGAATGTCAGGATCACAGATTGTCTTATTTCTTCGAACACTTTCCTTCAAATGTTTAAAAATGGGGAGTTTCGTTCTGATTTGAGCGCTCTTAATTTGAAGTGCAATTAAAACAGCGTTCTGCAGTAACTTCAGCAGGAGAGGAGAAAATCAGCTGTACTCATGAGCAGTTATCCGAATCAGAGGAAAAGGCCAGTTACTTTTGGCAGCTGAGGTAAACAGATGATTTTATTCATTTGAATGAGTGAGAAAGAGCAAGTCATGCTACGTTATCGTCATCAGGGCTGGCTCTGGTTAATTTTTAATGTTGTAGCTGTTTCAAAAACTACTGGCTAAAATACTAAAAAATACTGAATTCACTGCATTGCATATTTTTAAGACGGAATGTTTTCTTGCATGCACTGACATCACTAATCAATTATGGCAACTTTGCCCCGTTAGTTCAGCCTTTAGTATTGACTGGATCTTCAAAATACAGCTGAATTAACCTAATGAATTTCTTTTATCAGCTAAGGCTGCAAATGCGGGACTTTTACACGCGCAGTATCACATTTCTACTTGTACTTCAGTGAATACTCCTTGCAGCCCTCTACCTTGATGTGCCACACCTGACCAAATACATTCCTCATCCCTCTTCTCCTGACTTTGAAAAGCCGTTTCCAATGAAACACGCTCTTCGTTTAGATTGTTTGTGGAATTTATTTTTCACCTGCCTCTCCAGGGGTGGAGGCAGCCGACCCCGGTGTGACCCCGCGGCCAGCAAACAGCATCACCTGATAAAGCTGACATGCGGCCAAAACCTGAGTCATTAGACGCCGGGGCCCCGAGCAGAGACGAGCTTGAAACAGGCTCGGGTATAATGGAAGGTTGGTAAACAGCGAGTGTTATAAAGCGCGAGCGCGCTGGTGGTGTCACGACAAGAAGGCAAACCCATCCAAATAAAATCCTGATAAGAAAATACCTGGGAGAGCTCGGGAGTTAACTGTTCACCCAATAAAAAAGAAGTGGTGTGAAATAACTGAGTATATGAGCACAAACAGAGCTCTGAAACCTGAAACACAGCTTTGAGCTACTCCAGTGTTTCCAGTTTCATGCTACTTTGTACTTCTCTTCCTTTATGTCACACTATCTTTTAATGTTAAGATTTTAGCTGGAAAAAAGGTGGTGGTGGGGGTGGTGGGGGGTGATACTGTTAAAATAATATGGTAAAGTACAGCTACAGCTTTATTTATACAAAAAAATTTGAACATTTCAAAATGTGAATATTCACATATTTACTTTTGATGCATTCTCATGTCTCTACATTTAACCGCACGACTCATTTATAAACCGAGACCATAAATCAGATTAATTACCACCAAAATCATAATTTTAATCTGAACATAGTTTACCTTCAAAGAGTTAATCGTCTCATGTTATCATGAATAAAGTCTGCTCTTTCATTAATAGTAGTGAAAATACTTGTATCTTTTTTTGTGTTTAACTAAAATATCACAGACTGTCCATATAAAATAATAGTTAGATTTTTACATTATGGTTTTAGTACTTTTACTTAAAGTAAAGGACCTACTACTACAAATAGACAAAATACATTTAGGTCAGTTTTAAGGAGGGAGTAACACTTGAGTTAGAGGGTTTTTTTGTTATTTACTGCACACAGGATACACAGTGTTCTCAGCTATCCTCCCCTGCAGCCATGAGTCTGGCAGTAGCAGCTCACGGTGCGATCACTCTGTCTCAGCGTGGGAAATTGAGCGTGTGAAAGCACCGTGGACAACATTTCAGGCTAGAGCGATCACCGAGAGCAGGGAGAAGTAGGAAAGAGGAAGAGATGTAATTAGAAAAAAAGAAAAAAAAAAAGGAAAAAACAAAAAGCCACCGCCCCCTCACCCGGCCCATCTCATCTCCAGCCTCACTGTAGCATGGAGGAAAGCCGCAGGACAGAGGGGTTGAGAACTTTGATTAACAGGTCTCGTTTCCTGATCACAGAGGTAAGTCTCGTCAGGGAGAGGAAAGTGAAAACGGGGAGCATTAATCAAGAGGCGTTCAGGCTGAGGGAGCATGTGATTGATTAGACAGCTGTTTGAGAGGAAATAGGAATTCTGAGGAGTGTCCTATCCATACATCCGTCTCTCCTAATGAAAGCGTTTGAACATCGGCCGTTGCCGTAAACAGAAAGCGAAGGGATCGCCGTGCACAGCCACAACCGTCCTAAATGATTAGATGTGTGATTCTGGTGATTTCACTCATTTAAGCTGCGTGACTGAACTGATAAAATTGTATTTACCCAGGAGAGACCCCCAAGTTGCACCATCTTGTTTACAGGAGCGTCCTAATGTGACAGGAATCAAACATGTCAGCAGACAATCATAACACACACACACTTACACACTTCTCCCTGCTGCGATCTAGTTCCTGCTGTTAGCGTGAGCTTTGATGGCGCTGGTGAGAATGATTTCTTTTTTTTCTTTTTTTTTGCGCATCAACAGGAAAACACGACTGTTGCAGAGAACTACAGCATAAACTGCAAATTTCAAGGTAATTCTCATGCAAATAATCCCATAATTGAACAGAAATCAGCATTGGCAGGTGTGGGAGTGGTCAGAAGGTGCGTCTAACTGTAGCTTTGCGAGATGCGGGTTAAAGTCTCACCGTCTTGCTTGAGGATATGGAGGTGAGAGTGCTGTTGGTGTCTGTGACAACCATGGCTGAGGAGAAACGTGACGGGTGGGAATATTGTGGGGGTTCTTGCTTGTGAGTATACACTGAAAAGGGAGAAAAAATAGATTATTACACTTTCATAATAGTATCAAATAAATATTTATTTAGGTTTAGAGCTGATCTAGGGCTGCAGAGAGGAAACAGCATATGCATACTGGGTAATGTTATGCCAAGAAATTATTGTGTTCAGCAACATTTACAAACTATCTGCTAAAATCCAAAGATGGATTTTAGCATTTTTTTAACTAATATTTGTAAGTGCAGCTTTCACTTTCACTTGTGCCCTCGTTATTAGGAGTCAGGGTGGGAACTCTCTGCCTGGCACAACAATAAAAAACGACTTTTCTAGGGAAATCAGACCAGATGCAAACAGGGCTGATATGATGCTGCTTTGGCTGGATTACTTTGAAAATCTCCCCCATTCGAGTGCCTATTGACATCAAAGTTTTGAAGGGGGAAAAACATTTGCTGGGGTCTAAATAAACACATTTAAACTGCTACTGCTAAGTTGTGCTCCGTTTTAACAGGAGCCATAAATGTGGGGAACCTCTAAAAAAACTCTAAAATACACAGTAGAGCCTACTGGACAGACAAAGACGCTCAAAATGTGTTACTGACTGTGCGAGTGGGTGAAAGGCTGCTGGCTCATGTGGCTCGGGCTCTGCTGCATCAGGCTCTGCTGGTGAGGGCTGTGGAGCTGCTGGGAAAACTGCACCGGCTGCAGCGCTGCAAGGCTGCCCGCCACGCTGTTGATCACCGGCACCGTCTGAGACTGCGACGTGTTTAAACCTGAAGACAGCCAGCAAAGATGTCAGTCACCACGTGAGTGTCGAGTAAGCGGACACTTGTAACGAGTTAAGCTGGACGTACTCTGTGCTATGGCCATGACTCCAGACAGAGGCATGATAAGGTTCTGCGTCTGCTGATGACTGTGATGGGAACTGTGGATGTTTGTGAGCGTGCTGACCGGAGGAAGTCCTCCACCTGAACCTGAAATCTGAAAAGAGTTCACAGAAATAAAATTACAATACAATTTTATTGGGGTATTATTTGTTTTTTTCTTAGCTACTACAGTCAGATTTACGAGAGTGCTGGCTATGTAAATTCACATAAATTCATGTTCAAAGTGAAAGAGATGTTGGCAGTTAGACAACAGACATAAATGTTGACTCAGTTCAGATTCTTTTGTACAACACCACTGTTGTGTAACTCCTCTCACACACAAGCAAATACTGATAAAGAGGGAAAAAATTCAAAGGGGGGGGGGGGACAAAAAAATAAGTTTGTGAGTTTTGTGCAGCGCATTCACATGTGGCTTCATAAAAATGTTTCAACCAACAATTGTGCACTTACAGTAATCTCTATCTGGATCCTCCCCCTCAGTGGGGCTGCGCCTATTTGACTACAGCCAGCTGCCCACAGAGGAGAACTTGGCCAGACTCACATCTGCATAAAAAAAACTGACAGCTCTGACCTGCTGCACACTACAATGCCTTCACTCTTTTCGCATAATGCAAGGCAGAAGTAAACTGAGGTGTGTGGCTAATATTTTCCCAGTTCCCAAGCAAAATAAACAGTTCTAATGGACAGATATTTTAATGCGTGGCAATTTGAATAATGCTGTACTTATATGACAATAGATAGAACATCCTATTTTAAAAGTGCTCATGCACTCAGATGCTGTGGTACTATGCACAGGTTTCCTGGTCACTGATCAAATATTGGACTGGGGCGAAGGGGAGGAGTAGATGCTGAAAAAAGTATCGGACACGATCAAATCTTGGCGTCGTTTCTCTGGAAGAACAAGGAGCCCTCCACCTTTAGCTCCTCCTGGTGAGGCATTTGATCAATAAGAACAGAATGTTTCTTTGTCAGGTTTATTGGCTGACAGATGAACATGCCTGGTGCACTTTGGTGATGGCTGCCTGCTGGCCCAGCCATAGGCTGCCACCGTGGCTCCACCTTCCAAACACATTGTAGGACAATGTGCTTATTGTTGGCTCTTGCCAGCAGCTCCATGGGAGAGGAGGTTCAGGAACCTACTTTGTACGTTTATGCTAAACACAGGCAGGGTCTTATCTAATCTGAGGCCACCAGGGCCCAGGTGTGTTCACTCACCATCTTGGCGTCGGGTGACAGCAGACTGTGGCTGTGGTCCAGCCCTCCCGGTGACACCTGCTGAAGCACTGACTGGCCGGTTGCCATTGGGTTGCTACTGTGGTGACTGATGGCCGAGGAGGAGGTGACCTCACTGGGACCTTGGCCGTATCTCACTGAGAGAGAGAACCAGAGAGAGACAGCAGGTTAGCTTAGCATGTCTTGGCTCGCAGCTGCTGTTTGCTCCAGCTATTACAGATATATAGGGGAGTGAGAGAGCACTGGCTCATTCTGTGCTGAGCAGTGATGCTGTCACTCCAACCAACCAGGCTCACCTGCTCTTTGACTTGGACAGGGGAGGACTGAGCAAACAAAGACAGTGACCCGTCCACTGCTGCTATCTGAGCAGCTCAGCCAAGGCCATTCACTGTGTACATGCACTCACATAAGCAGGACTCCCATCAGACTCCGTGACCAGCATACAAACACTATCAATGATGTCCGTATTACGTCAGTGTTAGGACGAGGCATTCAGTACGCACAAAAGTTGTCGGCCTAAGGTAGGTGATTGAGAGAAGATTATTGGGAGTTATGTTTAGCAAATTATTAATTAGACCATACTCTTAACACAATTTTAACCATTCCTCCACTACTTTAAGCTACTATTTTATTTAATAGCTATGCATTATGTTTAGAACACATATTAAATATCTTTAACTTTTTGTCCAGTATGTTTAGCTACTAATTTCAGCTGTTAGCCATACTTTTAACTAATAATATCCCACTTTTATTAATATTTTTAGCTAGCTATGTGAATGGTTTATTGTATATTTCTAACTAACATTTTTATTTAACAAATGATTTAAACTGTTATCTGTACTTTCAACCAAAAAATCTCACTTTTATTAATATTTTTAGCTAACTATTTAAACGTCATTGCTGTGTATTTCCAGCTGAGAGCTTTATTTATACATACCTACAACCCCGCTGCTCAAAGGAGCGATACAGGAAATAGTTCCTGCCCAGTGTAATAAGACTGTATAACTCACCCACATCCCAGACATACACATCTGACAAATTCTGAGGACATTTGACTGGACTGGACTTAAAACATGATCACAGCACCTTACAAACACAAAAACATACATACTCATACATACCATGCACACAAACCTACATCTGCCCCCCCATGCTCACTGACTTGTTTTTACTGCTGTTTCCTTCATTCCACAAACTGCCTGCTGTCTTCTGCTTTTTCTGTATATGATATATTTATTTTTATAGTTAAATAATATAATTCTGTTACTTATTAATATCTACCAAACTATTTTATTTATCTCCTGTATACTTTTAGCTAATAATTTAAACTGTTATCTGTACTTTTAACCAATAAATCCCATTTTTATTAATAGCTATTTGAACTGTTTATTGTGTATTTCTAGCTAACATTTTTATTTGTTTAACTCTATTATTAGCTAATAATTTAAATCTTTATCCATACTTTGAACCAAAAATAGCCACTTTTATTGGTATAGCTTGTCAGTGCAATCATCTGTAATGTTAAACCAAAATCCTATAACAGTGTAATAGGCAGCACTAGCACAAAACTCTAATGAAGGTCACAAGGCCAAAACGTTAGCACGGCAAAAATAAATTACCTATTGAAGTTTTGTGCTAGTGCTACTTATTACATTTGTGTACTCAACACTTATCAATACTATTACCAAACTATTTTATTTGTTTACCTACTGTATATTTTTAGCCAACAATTTGAACTGTTAACTGCACTTTTAATCAATAATATCCCAGTTTTATACACATTTTTAGCTCATGGTTTAAAAATTATAACATTATCATTAGTTTTACTTTGATCATCACTAATATTAGCTAACTGTTATCCACAGTTTCACTACAAACTATATATACTATAGATAGTTTTGATTGAAATCTAAACTGTACTTTTAACCAATAATATCCATATCCATATTTTTAGCTAGCTATTTAAACTTATCAGGTATTGTTACCTGACATTTTTATTTGGTTATCTGTACTATTAGCTAAAAATGTTATTTATTTGTTGAGAATCACTAACTTAAGATGTCAGATAAATCTAAAAGCCCAAAAAATGTACAATGTAAACTTCTGTTTGCAAGAGGCAGCAAATCAGAATAAAGCTGGACGCTGGCCTTAAAGGGGGAGGAGCTAAAACAGCTTGTGTCACAGGGTCTGCTCCAAAGCCCAGTATGCAAACTCAGAATGATGAACAATGATATTTTTTCAACTGTTAATCATACAAAACAACTTTAGTAGAGTCAAAGGAATAAATATGGAACTGAAAATGAGTGTAATGGATCTCCTATAAAGCTGGCAGCCTAGTTACACTTTCCAAGTTTTCAAGCTCCAAGTTTCATTATTTTTTAAATATTCACAGTTAATCAGTGAAAATAAACTTAATGACATCATTTAATCCCCTGTCTAGACTACTTTCTGTCTCTCACCAGAGGCCCATAGGAATGCCCCCCCCCCCCACAACTGACAATCAAATGTATGTTTGCTGATGCAGGCCCTCCTCTCATATCAACAGAGTAAACATTACACAATTACAAGCAATGCCAAACACATTCTTATCCTGTGGTCTCAGCCTCACGCTGTCACAAAGCGCCTCCCTCCCTCAGTGACAGTGCAGAGACAGACTCTGTTTGCACTCAGATCTCCCATCTTCCCCAAGTCCCGCGTCCCTGACCCAGGTGTGACAGCCCGAACACCCGGCAGAAGTCGGAAATATTGATATACAGCCATTTAGAGATAAAAAAGAGGGAGAGGCGTTGACGCAATAGGTGAGCAATGAGAGGGGCATTGATTTCTAGGTGCTGCTGCAAACGAGAACAGGACGTGCACATCTTAATGTTTAGTTGGCATCAAATGAGATTGATGATCTTGGTTGTTTACAGATCTGCATCAGTGCATCTACAGCTATAACCATAACAGTCTTGCCATTTCAAAATCTGTCTTTGCACAGGTGTAGGAAATCTGATAACCTGCAATTCGGTGAGATTCTAAGCACTGGTCAGTAGATTTTGCACGTTTTCACCCCTGCTACAAGTCTTTCTTCCAAAACCTAACTCTTGCTAAGCTTCCTATTTAGGAGACATGCGAGTAGAATCAATCTTTGCATTTAACTATCGCCACTAAAGCAAACATGTTTCAAGGAAGCACATCTGATAAAGTCGAGCTATTGCTTTGAATGCGGACAGTTAAAATGCAGATACTTCAAAGCTGCTGTGCCACATTTCATCCTCTGAAGTACCTGTCCTCCATTTTGTACGGCCAACAGACATCATATTGTCTCCTGCAACATACTATCAACCCCACAACACCCCACCATGCCTTGTAAACACTGCCACAGAACAATAAAGCACTCCATTGGACTCATGACCCCCATTGCCACACAACAGAGGAGGACTCATAAAAAGTCAGTTATCTCGTAGCTGGGTCGCCTCTTAAAGGATGCTATTCAGGGCAGTTTTGTTTCTTTGGGCTCTGCAGTAATTTTAGCTGCAGGGAAGCTCGGCTTTACACCGTCTAAAGTCAGAAACTCTGGGTTTCTAGTTTTTTTGTTTATTTTTTTTTATTGAAGATTTGGCATGACGACACAACCTCAGCCTCCCCCTGTGCTCTTTGAGAGCAGGAGGAGGGCGAGAACTTCAGGATGGGAGTGGTAGCATGGACCTTCAGCAGTTTTAAAAGCCTCTAGCTCCCTGTGTGACCCATGTAATATCAAAGCCTGCCTCCCCAACCCCAGGCAGTGCTCATTGTAGTGCCACTGCATATGACAGACCTCCTGGGTCTCTGCAGGACGTAGCCAGTCTCCTCTTTGTAGCTCAATGGGAGTAGTGGAAAGTGCAGAGCTAGGCCATTCCTTCTGTGTGTGTGTGTGTGTGTGTGTGTGTGTGTGTGTGTGTGTGTGTGTGTGTGTGTGTGTGTGTGTGTGTG
>JAVDPK010017534.1:0-12666 GCA_034780415.1 Cichlasoma orientale | reverse complement strand
ACACACACACACACACACACACACACACACACACACACACACACACACACACACACGCACACACGCGTCTTGTCTCTGTTATATCAGACAGGCTGTCTAGTACAGACAGGCACCACACTGACTGCATTTGTTGATGCACATTTTAGTAATGACAAATTCTAGGCTCATAAATGACTTCGCTTGTTTTAATAAAAACAGAAGCAAGAAAAATTATGAAAGAAACAACAAACAGAAGATTATTTTAAGCAACAGCGGCGTCGATATTTGTGTGTTTACAGGGAAATAGCTGCGTTATCAGGAGCATACCACAGGCTGTTATTCTCAAGCATCCACTCTTCAACTGTACACGAGCATAATGACAATAATGTGATATAAGTGCTGCAGAACGACGGACAATTAGCAGCTTCATTATGATATTTTTGGAAAACAAAATTCAACTTGAAGACGGCTACACTGAATTAGTATCAAATCATCTACAGTACGCATTTCTTTCCTCCAGATTTGGAAAAATCTCGAGTTACTTTTGCGTATTTTTCATGTTATTTAACCAGCGCTCACTGACTGCAATAACACATGACCTTCTTTCTTAAACTGAGACAGCTAAATGGATTTTGGCCATCATAAATATTTTAACTTACAGCTTTTTCTTTCTAATGCAACGTGTCTTTTTTTGAAAGATATTTAATTATAAAGCTTACTCAATCAAAAAGGGAAATTGTTTTGCCCCTTTCCCAGTTTATATCCACCTCACTAAAGCATGCGGCCGCTTATAATGTCAGCGCTGTGCCGCCACAAAGCTGTAAGTCGCCACATTTTAAATGAAAATATAAAACACCTCTTTTCAGTCGTGTGTTATGCACATCTCGCTGTCTTGAGCGCCATCTTGTCCGCCAGAATTAGAGAGGCACAGGAGGATGTCTGTTTTTTATGGCTGATAAAAGCTTGAATGTGCTGCCCAAGGGATTCTTGGAAATGCTCAGATACAGTAGCTGTCCTCTGAAGGGCAGAGAGTGCGGTTTTTCCGTAGGAAGATGATTATTTCCAGGAAAAAGCTGTTTGGAAACTGTTTGACAGGAATTAAATTACATGGAGTGTGCAAAATAACAAGAGCAGAGAAATGGAGTATAATGCAGTAATCACCCTGCACACATGCTGTACGGTTTGTGAGAGCATTTTTTTTATGTAAATCACTGTAATCCAATCAACTTTGTTGTTTACAGTTAACTGAAGGGCTTCTTAATTTAATTTAATCACATGGTGTTACCTTTAATTTACAGTTTTTTATTCACCCCTTGTGTCTTGTAGTGTACATAACTGAGCACAACACTGTAATGAGTCAGGATTGCTGTCACGCAGACCCAAAACCAAGAGTCTGTTCCAGGAAAGAGTCTAAAAAATAATACAGCAAACAAAGAAAACCCCACCCTGGTCAGTGGGGTTAGGTTAAGTGGTAATTCTGAATTGCCCATAGGTGTGAATGTGAGTGTGAGGGCTTGTTGTTGAGATAGGCTCCTACCTATAAGGTAGACCAAAAATTTCAAAATTACACAAACGTCACCACCACCACCAGCAACAACAAAAACATAGTGCATGCATGAATCATTTTGATCCAAAAAATTTACTGGTGTGAGTAAACAAACTCATTATTCCGTTAAATGTTGCAAATATTGATATCAACACTGTAAAATGTTGAGACTAATTTCACTGAAGCAGTGAAGGCAGCAACTGAGCCTATGAGGACACAAATATTACACGTAGCGTTTTCTTTGGTAGCCTTGCGGCCATGCGCTGTGCTTTTTGTTTGTCTCTGCGTGGCACAAAATGGAATCTGACAGCCAGCATTATTGACCATGCAGCCGTAATTTGCTGCACATGCTCCTGACAAGCATTCATGAGTAAATCTAATATTCTGGTGACAAGCAAAGCAAAAAAAAAGAAAAAAAAAGAAAAAGAAAAAAGGGCAGCACAGAAATAACATGTAAACAATCAAGTTTGAACTTTGTTTTCCAAATCTCAGCACGTCCGTGGAGGTATTACTGCAGCAGAATTCGTAAATGTGTCCAGAGAGTTGTGTAACTGTGTTTGTGTCCAGGTGTCCGTAATGAGATTTGAAACTCTGGATGCAGACTGAGATTTGTAAGTGTGTAAATGTTTGCTCAGAATCTGATGGCGTAATCATATTTTGACATGTGTAGAAAAAAAAGAAAGTCTCCAGATATGTACTCAGATTTGCAAATGCGTAGAGATTTATCAGTGTGTAGAAGAAATATGTAAACGCAAACTGACACCTAAAAGTACTAAAGCACAGTGTAGACAACGAGGTATACAACCTGAGTCGGGTGACAAATCTGCACACACGTTTGCAGTGTACAATAAGTTGGTATACCTTTACAAACGTGTCCGCACATCCACAGAGCTCTATGCACATCAGACACAGATTCTAAACACACATCTGCAAATCCCTGTGCACATCTACAAGTTATTTCACAAATCTAAGGACACACTGGTTGAGACACAGTTACACAACTCTTCAGATACATTTATAAATGTTGCTAGAGTAATAGAGTAATTTTTCCTTATGTGCCACATATTAAAAGAGTTTAAGATTAAACCTGTGTGAATTTTACTGTCATCAAGCCAGAGCAAATAAGTAAATGCTTCAATGAGTAGATGCAAAGCTCAGTTTAATTGCATCTCTATTACAGATATTCATGCATAGTAGCTGTTTTGTTTATATGCCCACCGCCCCAGTACAGCAGAAGAAATTATTTTTTTTATGTTAAAGTAACATAAAATGAATATCACATTAAAAAAAAAAGTCATGTCCTAACTTTTGTACACAACTGAAAATGGTTGCCAAAGTCAGATGCCTTGTAAGCTCAGGTTCATTCATTTTCTGGTCATGCTGCACCAACATTAAGATTTTCTTTATTAGTCTTTGCCTTAACAATCAGGGTAATTAATCAAGGTAAGTAATACCCTGATTGTAATGGTAAGTAATCCCATTACAAAAATCCTGACATAAAGAAAGGCAACAGAAATGTTAGTGCAACGTTGAAATGCACGAAACATGAATTTACTTCTGTGTGTGTGTGTGAGTGTGTGTGTGTTTCCAATGTGCCAGATATTGCAATTTCAAATAGGAATATTAATAGATTAAAGGAATGCTTGTAATAATGCTGATGACATTGCTCCTGAAATTTAGGTAACTGTCAGGATCCGAGTCCATGATTGGTTTGTACTCTGTCAGGATTGTCACATTTGTCACAATAATACAAATCACACAACACTTTGTGATTGCAAAATACCACAGGCACTTAATCTTTAATAAATATTAAACATTAACTTCTATTTCATATATACAGGTATTGTACAGGAACACTTGTAGATGCTTTTGCAGCTGCTGCACGTTAGATGTACAAAGAAGAAAAGTTTTATACAAAAAAATAAACTGGCCTTCAAAGTTTTTGTTTAGCTAGAGATTCCACAAAAAGGCTTCTATACTTTATTTTTATATTTTTGTAGTTTTCCTATATAAATGAATGCATGAGGGACATTGCTTTTAGTAACAGTGACAAATAAAGCACCACTGGAATGACCATTAAAAATGAAAAAAATGCAATAAAAAAATGTTTTTTTTTCTTTTCTCTTTAGTTCTTCTTTTTTTTTTTTTACTACTTACATTAATGACATTATAATTTACTGCTGAAGCACCAAGTATTTGGCAATGTCCCTCATCAAACTGTCACACTGTAGCTTTACTTCCTGAGAGATAAGTAACTGCTCTAGAAATGGCGACAGAATCCAACCAGTGTAAACTTTCGCAATGCAATTAAGTGAAATGGAAACTTTGATTTTGCTTTCAGACCAAAAATCCTTCCAATATACAATATTGAAATTTCAAATAGGAATATTAATATACAGTGTATGCACTGTATGTTTATTTAGAGACTGCTCATTACAAAGAAATGAGCATTCTCTAATTTTTATGGTAGTTTCATTTAATGGAGAGAGACCAAAATCAACCAAAAATCCAGAAAAAAACACCCCAGCCAGAATTCTGGCTCCTACAGATTGGCTGTGTTCCCGTGTGGCGTGCATAGATTACAATCAGTCAGTGATGATGATCTCAGCTTGTTGTGTGTATAAAGCACACCTGAACGCAGAAGCAATTTCTTCCATTCCAGCCTCTCCACCATCATGGACAAGACCAAGGAGATGTCAGGGACAAGACTGCTACAAGACCATCAGCAAGGAGCTTGGTGAGAAGGTAACAACTGTTGGTACGATTATTCTAAAATATAGAAATATAAAATGACCATCAATCCCCCTCGGTCTGTAGCATCGTGCCTCATGGGGTGATGATGTTCATGAGAAAGATGATGGATCAGCCCAAAACTACACAGGAGGAGCTTGATACTGATCTAAAGGCAGTTGGGACCACAGTCACCAAGAACACCGTTGGTAACACACTACGCAATAATGGAATAAACTCTTGCAGTGCCGCGAGGTCCCATCACAGTTCACAGCCCCATCTTAAGTTTACCAGTGAACATCTAAATGATTGAGAGAAGGCTTGGGGGGAAGTGCTGTGGGCAGATGAAACCAAAATCGAGCTCTTTGTCATCAATTCGATCCGCCATGTTTTGAGGAAGAGAAATTGTGAGCATGACCCAAAGAACACCACCCGCACAGTCGATCATGGAGATGGAAACATGATGCTATGGGACTGTTGTTCTGCTAAGGTTGCAGGATGACTTCACTGCATTGAGGTCATGGAGTGGCCTGTCCAGTCTTGAGGCCTTAATGCTGTAGAAAACCTGCGGAGGGAGCTGAAGCTTTGAGTTGCCAAGTGGCAGCCAAGAAACCTAAAGGGTTTAGAGAGTTTCTGTAAAGCGTGGGCAAAAATGTGTGCACACCTGGTGACCAACAACAAGAAAGATCTCACTGCTGTGCTCACCAACAGGTGGTTTCTCCACCAAATACTAAGTCACGTTTTGCTTAGGGATCAAATTCTTACTTCAGTGCCATGCAAATCAATTCATAACTTTTATGTTTTTTTGGTTGATCTTCTGTCTCTCTCCATTAAAACAAAACTGCCATAAACATTAGAGGCTGTTCATTTCTTTGTAAGTGAGAAAACTCACAAATTCAGCAGGGGATCAAATAATTATTTCCCCTACTGTATATATTTATTGGCCTGTGCCTGTACTGTGGAAACTGCAGTCCTGGGCTGTAATATAAAATGGGATGGAAATTTGGATTCTAGGTGGTAGATTTTGTTGTTGTGCAAATGTCAGTACCATTTTACAAAAAAAATATTACATCTCATTGACATCACCATTAAATCCTTAAACAAGACACAGGGTGGTTCTGGGAGATAAAAGCCTGGTTTTGTAAAGCGCTGGTAATACTGGATGTACATTATTTTTTTTATCCCTTCTGCTTTATTGTGTGTACACAGGCAAGGCGATTTGCAACAGTCTGTACTCTAAAGGGCTTTACTCAAATCAGCTGTGCAAACATTTGACTGCGATATAACAGGGTTTTTTTTATTGTTTGTTTTGTTTTTTGGTTTAAAGGCCCATTAGAAAGCACAGTGGCAGTTAAGCTGTGTTTAAAGACAAAGTGTTCATCATCTCTATAAGAGAAATGGGAAGGCTTAGTTTATTGTGCTGTGTGGCCTCTCTTCATCCTCAGGAGAAAGTTTCGCTTCTCCTCTAGAAGCTCCTCAATGCGTTTGTTCCTGGTTCTTTCTCTCAGGTTGACCCGGTGCTTTGGGATCAAGTTGTTCTGAGAGACGTCATTGTCCGAGCCGATGACCCTCCTGTAAAAAACTTTGATGGAGTTATCCTCCCTGTTTTCCTCAGCACTTCGCGGAGGCTTTAGAGTGGAGATGGTGGCGGTCGGGGTGGTTGGGTTTTCCATCCTGCCCGTGGTGGGAGGTGAGCCAGTATCTGGCTTTGAAGTTATCGTGGCAACAGGTATGCTCACGGGGATGTACTCAGCCTGATCCAGCCAGGGTGAAGAGGTGAGCTCCGTCATGTCATCTCCATTTATGGTTGGGATCACCATGGTGAGGCTGCCCTTCACCACCATGGTGTCGCTGACCACTCCCGCATTCCTGTAGGACACTGTGATGCCATCACCACTTGGATTACTATCGCTGGTTCCTGAAGAGGGAGTGGTTGTGAAATAAGGTGTTTTCTTTTTTGGATAAGTCTTTATCACCTTGAATCTACGCTTGTCAACCTTGGCCTGTGAGTTTAAGCCACTGTTGCTGTAGGACATTGTGATGTCAATACCAATGGGATTGCTACTGCTGGCTACTGAAACATCATCACTGCTAGTCACTGGGACATCGTTGTAAGGCATGGTTTCACTGGGAACTGTGACATCCTCAATCAAACTGTTTTCAGTGGGTATAATAAGATCATCAAAAGTACTGAGTGTTGTACGTCCAGTATTTGTGCTGTCGTGGTACCACAAGGGAGTATCATCAGTAATTTCCATGTTACTACTGATGTATGGGACGTTGATTATTGACTCAGGGAAAGCGAAGCTCATCACTGTGCCAGCAATGCTTGGAGAAATAGTGGAAGAAAAGTCCTCTATTGGTGGCTGCTCACTTGAATAAGGAGGGAAAGTAGTTGTGTAATAAGGTGTTTTCTTTTTTGGATAAGTCTTTATCACTTTAAATCTACTCTTATCACTCTTGGCCTCTGAGTTTAAGCTGTAGGACACTATGATGTCATCACCACTGGGATCGCTCCTGCTGGTAACTGAAACATCATCGCTGCTGATCACTGGGACAACATCACCGTAAGACATGGCTTCAGTGGACATTGTGACATCCTCAACTAAACTGCTTTCCGTGGTCATTACAAGATCATCAAAAGCGCCGAGTGTCGTGGGTCCAGTATTTGTGCTGTCGTGGTACCACAGTGGACTCTCATCTGTAATTTCCATGTTGTTATTGATGTATGGGATACTGATTCCTGACTCAGGGAAAGCGAAGCTAATCGCTGTCCCAGTAATGCTTGGAGAAATAGTGGAAGAAAAGTCCTCTGTTGGTGGTTGTTCGCTTGAATGGGGAGGAAGAGTAGTTGTGTAATAAGGTGCTTTCTTTTTAGGATAAGTTTTTACCACCTTAAATCTACTCTGATCAACCTTGACCCGTGAGTTGGGTCCCGATTTTGGGTTCTTTGGTGCCTCATGCTTTGTAACTTTTGTCTTTGGCTCAATTTTCTTTTGAGACTTGGACTTTGGTGGTGCATCTTTTTTAGGAGAGGGTTTGTTTTTTTCCACTTGAGTGGTCTTAAAAGGAGTAGTCTTTTTGGGAATATTATTTGCTGTAGTTGTCTTTTTGGGAGTAGTGTTCGATGAAGTAGTCTTTTTCGGAGTAGTGTTTGATGGGGACGTCTTTTTGGGAGGATTGCTCGATGGAGTAGTCTTTTTGGGAGAAGTGAGAGGTGGCATAATCTTTTTGAGGGTAGTGTTTGATGAAGTAGTCTTTTGGGGAGTATTATTCGGTGGAGTAATCTTTTTGGGGGTAGTGTTTGATGGACTGATCTTTTTGGGATTAGTCTTTGATGGAGTAATCTTTTTGGGAGTATTATTCAATGGAGTAGCCTTTTTGGGAGACGTTTTTACTGTAGTAGTCTTTTTCGGAGTAGTGTTCAATGGAGTAGTCTTTTTGGGAGAAGTGTTTCCTGAAGTAGCCTTTTTTGGAATAGTGTTTGGTTTCTTTTTGGGACTGACCTTTGGTAAAGTGGGTTTTCCTGCAGTACTTTTCGGGGCTGCATTCTTTTTTGGATTGATCTTTGTTGGACTCATCTTTTTCGGGGTTTTCTTTGGCAGAATGTTCTTCTTAGGCTTGGATTTTTGTAGGATGTCTGTCTTTTTACCGTTTGCTGCTGGCTGTGTCACTGGCAGAGTGGTTGTTGCTGTGGCACTATTCAAACCAGATGTTACTGGACTATTTGTAGAGCTGTGCACCAGATTTTTGTTTCTGTTGTTTACGTCTGGGGCCGGCAAAGGCAGAGGATGTGCAGTAACACTGGGAATGGTTATGGACTCCGTGGTGATTGCTATGGAAGAGGTCGTAGGGGGTACAGGAGTACTGGTGGTAGCCGGTGAATGAATGGTAGTCATTTCTGTGGTACGCAGTGAAATTGGGGTGGAATGAGGAGCTGGAGGGGTAGATGTAGGCGGATGAGTGGTGGACGCTGAACTGATGACAGCATTGGAAAGTTGTAAGGTGGTGAAACCAGAGCTTGGGATGCTTGTGGGTGGAGGAGATGTAACTATGATGGATGTGGCTGTGGGGGTGGAGTTGGGGACAGGCTCTGTGTTACTGAGATTGCTGCAGGACGTGCAGCATATGAGCTGGTAGTCCGGCAGAGAGCAGTAGCGCTTCAGCACCTCCCTACGACAGAACACAGAGCGGTCTCCACGACAACGGCCTGTAAACGAAAGAACAGAAAGCTGAACAGAGAGGTAGAAATTATGATAATGTGTGTGTGTGCGTGTGTGTGTGTGTGTGATTGCTGTATGCTAAAGAATGTGAACAAAAAATATACTGCTGTTACATTAGCATAACTCCCTGTGCTCATGTAAGTTACACATACATAAAGTCCATGCACATGTGAATGAAAGTGCGTGGTGGTTTCACGGCATTAGAAGTACAGTAGTAAAGCCAGACCATTAGCAGAGGGTGCAGGAAGGAAGAAAAAAGGAGAAAAATCCAAACATCAAGAGCATTCATGAGATTAGTCCAGAGCAACTGAAATGGAAAAAGAAGGGTCGCCAGTCTTGTGTTGCACCCATAATAGATTTTTCATCTAATTCTGACGTCCTCATATAAATACAGCTTTTGTGTTAGCATTTTTTTTTCCAGATATGCAAAATTTTTATTTCAACATTAAGTCTACCACTTGACTTGTACCCTTTTTGTACCATGCCAGTAAAAGTAACCACTTTCTTATGGCAACATATAACCACTCTGACATTTCCTCTGACAAACAATCTAACCAGTGAACATTCCCATTAGGAGAAAGATCACACTTTTTAAAACATTTTTATTGATACAACTTTGCTGTTGAGAATGACAGGAACTGAAACAATGAGATGTACGCCCCCGCCCTCCCCTCTCAATATATAGATATATTTTTTTTTTCTTAAGAAAAATAATTCAACTGTATCGAAAGTTACAAGTTCACAGTCACTTTGGTAAAACACTTGATTACTTGGAAATCAACCAGTCAATCTGTTCATCGACTGAAAAAGAAACAAACAAACAAACATGAAATACAGAAATGATATTTGCTGTTTAAATAAAATACATAATTTTCATGATGATGTAAAAACTGTAATGGCACATTAAGTGTCATATGAAACATTTACAAAACATTAATAAAATTTCCCTGATAAATCAAAGTGCATATAGACGCAGTGCACGTAGTCCATCTGAATGTTTCTTCAACGTTAGCCAAACGTTAGTCAGCCCCACGCAGCAGGCCAGTGAAGCCACGAAACAGTTACCCATAGTATAGAATATTATAGAAGAAGATAACAGTCATGAACATTATTAAATACAGTCAACACCAATGTTATATACAGTATCGCACTGCTAGGTCTGGCTTGGTCTCATACAGTCCAACTCCAGCAGAAGGAAACCTTGGATAGCTCGCTACATAGTCACAACAGAAATATGTGTTCACAATACAATGACAAGTCTGAAGTGTTTTTTTTTTCCTTTTTTTTCCTTGTTTTTTCTAGATGCCACATGTGTCAGTACCCTAGGCCCTTTGAAACCCTTCCCAGTAGTCAGACATTGGTCCAACATCATCTTGGTAGGTTTGATGGTTGGCGGGTGTGAGTTTGTTACGTTGGTTTGAAGCTGCCTCTATTCCGAGTGAAACTTTGAATGAGTAAAGCCATCTCTTTCACAGATAAATGCCATTACATTCAATCCAAGATAAGGCATTGTTCATGTTTTCAATGTTCACCAAAATAAAATGAGATCATCGGACGCTCTAAAATCAAAGTTTATGAGGTATTTCTGTATCTGATCGCAATGTGTAAAAGCCCAAATGATGAAGCACTCTTGCACGCGCACACGTACACACGGACACGCACGCACACGAAGACAAAGGATGCTCATTCATCTAAGCTTGCGCACGGCTTGCACATCCTCCCAAACACATACACAAAGACGCACACCCACGCGCACACGCTCGCACACACATTTACACAAACACACAGGTGATGGACGCAAATGTGCATGACAAAATGTGATCCTAGCCGTAAAGAAAACGAGAAGCAACAGTAAACCACTGATCCATCTGAGAGAATGGAGAGGCAAATAACTGACCAGGTCCTGCATAATATAGGTCTAACCCTTTCCCCCAAAACACTTTACCTTTATTAAATATTCATCTGTATTCATGTAAAATCAATAAAAAAATACACATAACAGTCAAGGATCTAAGCGATCAATAGCAGTCCAAAGATTTTAGGCAAATAAGCTACAGCTTATTCATGGTAAAACATTATTAATATTATTGTTACTCATATAGATTTATATTTATAGTTATATATAAATACAAATATATTTATAGATGTATTTGTTTAAAGTCTGCAAGCACAAATAAGCTGCATTTATTGAACTTTTGTATAACAGTCAAAGAGAGGATGGCTGATGATGAGGTGAAATGGGAAGCAACCTCAATTGGTCAAACTACCCTGTTTTTTTTTTATCTTCTTCTTCTTTTTTTTGTTGTTATCTTTAACTTCGAGAGTCATCACCTCAGAATACCCTCCCACAAAAATCAAAAGGTTTACTGATTTCACTTCCTGTCCCTGTGCTGAGTTCCTGTCAATCTGAGAATGGAATGTGGAATGAGACACCATTCTCATCCCCGAATGGAACCAATATGTCAGATGAGCACTTTAGCAAAGATGTCCTCAGATCACATTCACAGTAAAGCTTTCATATTATATATATATATATAAATATGTATATATATTTTTTTCTATATAGATATTTATACCTTTTCTGTTTATTTTGACACCTGTTTCTCTCCACATTGACAATGCGCTACAAAAAGAAAAAAGCGCAGCTGCATGAGGGCACGCAGCTAGCTCGCGCAAATCACGGCCGCCAAATGCAGAGGGGGGTCCCTCACATGTGAACGGCTCTTCGACACATCTCAGGAGATGCCAATGAAAACCTGTTCGCCTTGCCACTTCGAAATCCTTTTCACATCAAATTTTTTGTTGATCTTTTGAATTTTCGACTGGCCAGCGGTTACAACACAATGCTCCACAAAGGAGAGAGAGAGAGAGAGAGAGAGAGACAGAGAGCGAGAGAGAGAGAGAGAGAGAGAGAGAGAGACAGAGCAAGAGAGAACCAACTAGCACACACAGGAGCCAGAGACCTCCCCCAGTCAGAGCCGTCTCAGACACAGAGAGAGAGAGACAACACCCCCCCCACCCACCCAAACGAGAAGCGAAAGGTTTGCCGTTCGCTCACGGGCGTGGCACAGGCACAAGGCTTAGGGAGGGGCGGGTCAGGGGGCCAGCCGGGGCCGGCCCTGCAGGGACAGGAGGACAGAAATGGGCAGGGCCCAGCAGAGGACAGACATGCAGCTGCAGCTGCTGCTGTGGAGGCCAGGCTGGGAACTATAGAGGGAGGTTTTACGTGAGGAGATCTTCGGGAAGTTGGGGCTGGGGCGTGACAGCCACTGGATCAAAATGTTGCCGTTCTTGTTGAGGTCTGATGAGCCCTCTGTGGAGAAACACGGAGAGAGTGATGGAAAGGTTACGACTGACTTTAAGAGAACATTTTCAGCATGCAGTGTACCTATCACACCTACCTCCGACACTGACGCCAGGGTTTAGTTCAGTATATTATCTGCTTATTAAAAATGTTACATCCCCAGAATGTGTCTCTAACATCTCAAATCATTTCAGTTTGATCTGGCAGAAGTACATGCAACGACAGCGACCTCATGACAATCATGCCAACAATATCAACTCTGTCAAATTACTCTGTCACACAAAAGCACAATCTCCATACTCAGATTGTATGGCGATTGTGTAACGGTGGCTCAAGGCAAACACAAGACTTTCACTCGGTAGACTGTTGCCCCTGTGAGGTCACGATTTTTTAGATGTTTGTTACATATTTCTTACTTTCTTTAGTCTTGATTAAGTTTGGGCAAGTAGTTTCCTTCATTTGCAGTTACTGGGTTCCTTTATTTCGGCAAGTAGTTGGTTAGGAAAAGACTGTGGTAGTGGTTGCATAGATAACTGCATGTAAAATGTAAAAAATGAAAGGTGGTGGTGATGTAGGTACTTTCATTATGCACACCTGTTCAACTGATCGTTAACACAAATATCTAAACAGCCAATCACGCGGCAGCAACTCGGTGCATATAGGCAGGTAGACATGGCCAAGACAACCTGCTGAAACTCAAAACGGGCATCAGAATGGGGAATAAACGTAGATCAGAAACTGCTGATCTAGTGCTATTTTCCAACACAACCAGCTGTAGGGTTTACAGAGAATGATCCAAAATGGGGGGAAAATGCCTCGTTAATGCCAGAGGTCAGAGGAGAATAGCCAGACTGCTTTGAGCTGACAGGAAGGCAACAGTAAGA